>JAJPUD010009342.1:0-47603 GCA_023553655.1 Myrmecobius fasciatus | reverse complement strand
TCTTTATTTCCTGCCATCTTATTTACCCAACTTATGTTTTCCCCTTTCCTTTCCCCTTTCTCCCTTCCCCCCTCCTCAGTACTTTGCTTTTGATGATGCCCTCCCCCCAAACAATCTACCACCCTTTAGATCCCCTTTCCCCTTTCCCCTGATTCTTCTATTTTCCCTTCTAATAGTTTATCCCTTTCTTTTCCTTCTTTCCCTCCCAGTTCCCTCTAGCAACAGACAAGTTTCTATGTGAAATCAAGTGTCTGATATACACTTTTAGAACCCAACCTGATGGGAGTAAGATTTACACAATGCTCATCTCCCTCCCCTCTTTCTCTCAATTATATTGGGTTTTCTTTGCCTCTTCAAGAGATTTTACTTTGTTTTACCTCCTTTTTTTTAGATCTTATTTTACCACTTTTTCCTTCTTTTCCCCAGTATGACAAACTTTCCCCCTCTAGTTTTCTTTTTCATATTATCAAAGTAATATCTAGTTAATTATACCCCTAAACTTTAAGTCTTCCCATAGTAAAAATAAAGTTCTCAAGAGTCCTTTCCTTTTTACCTTTTTATGCTTCTCTTTAGTTCTGTGTTTGGAGGTCAAATTTTTTGTTCAGATCTGGTCTTTTTCATATATTATTCTAATGATTGCAAAGCACTTTTCATACACCATCTGATCTTATTCTTAGGAAAATTATGTGAAGGTGTAGTTAGTTTGTGGACAGAGCATAGGAATTGGAATCAGTAAGACATCTTCAAGAGTTCAAATGTGGTCTGAGATACTAGGTAGTTATGTGACCTTAGGCAAGTCACTTACCTCTGTTTGCCTCAGTTCTTCATTTATAAAATGAGCTGGAGAAGGAAATGGAAAACTATTCCAGTGTCTTTACCAAGAAAACTCTAAATGAGGTCATGAAAAGTTGAACACAACAGAAAAATGGCTGAATAACAACTGAAACAATCATGTGAGGTACAAATGGTAGGGTGTTTCTGTTTATTTGTTTTGTTTTTGGTAGAGGGTTAGAAATAATTCTGAAATTAGAGCTCACTCATCTAGAGTTAAAATGATCCTAGAACTCATCCAATCCAATGCTTTCACTTTACTGATGACAAAATGGAAACCCAGAAAGATTAAATGGCTTACAGATTAAATGACCTACTTGCCCAAGATCATACAAATAAAATGTCAGAGCTGGACTCAAATCCAGGTTTTCCAGACAAATCATGTTTCTCTGCTATATTGTCTCTTCACAATTCAGTTCAATTCTGATAAAAGTACAGAATGTGAAGGGATATTTAGGCAGTCTCATTCTATTTAGAACATTTTCCAATGAAATGATCAATAACAAAGAAATCACATCCAAGTTATCGAGTTGAAAGCTTTTAGAGGACCAGAGTGTACTTATATAATCTTCTTTTTCATCTTAGATAGTGAAGTGAATATCTTCTTTGCCAAAGCTAATGTATCAAACTCTGTCCTTAACCCCATCTGCTTCCCTCTTAATAATTAGATTATTCTTCCTTTTTATGTGTTTCTCTCTGATTCTCTGTCTCTGAGTGTCTCTCTTTCCCCATTCTGTCTGTCTGTCTGTCTACCTCTGTCTCTGTCTCTTTCTGCCTCTCTGTCTGTCTCTGCCTGTCTCTCTCTCTCTCTCACTCTGTCTCTCTGTCTCCCTCCCTCTCTCATCTCTAGTCTGTCTACTGCTTCTTCTTACTTGTAAATATTCTCAGTTATCCCCTATCCTCAAAACAAAGGCAAATAATGGTAAAAAATTTTGTTGATCTGTTGTTTTTTTAAACTCAATGTCTCCAAGAAGGACCTCATCCTCTCTCTAAAACCAGCCTTTCTTTTAACTTTGTTTTTGTTGACATTTTTTTTCTCCTGTCTTTGTTATCCAGCTTCAGAACACTGGAATCATCATTCACATTTAATCCATACCAAATTCCCCCAATTCTTCCTCCATAATATCATTTGCATTTATCTCCTCTCTACTCCAATGGCCAACAACTGGATAGTTCAGTCCATTATCAACAATTCTGTAGTAGGTAATACTCTTTCTACCTCCATTTTCCTCCATATCCAAAGAATCCTTCATACAGAAGTCAAAATAATGTTTGTCACAGTTGTGATCTTAGTAGCATAGTTGATAGAAAGTATGGATTGAACAAATTCAGAAAAATCTGAGTTGAAATCCTTTCTCCTGGATTTACTAGCAGTGTGACCCTGAGCAAAGAACATAATAATCTCTCTGTCTCAATTCCCATATCAGTAAAATAGGATTAACAGTATCAGTTATCTCACTGGATTGTGAGGATCAAATGACATAATAGAAATATAAAGTGCTTTAGAAACCTAAAATTCCAGCTATTAATATATCATTATCATGCTATTTCTAATACAGCTAAAATCTTTTTTTCATTATTCACTCATATTTATCTGTGTTTGACTCTTCCTGACCCCATCTGAGGTTTTCTTTGACAAAGATAATAGTGGTTTGCCATTTCCTTCTTCAGTTCATTATACAGATGAGGAAATTGAGGCAAATAAGATCAAGTGACTTGCCCAGAGTAATAAAACCAGAAAGTGTTTGAACTCAAAAACAATTTTAGTAACTCCCTATTGTCTCTAGAATAAAATAGAAGCTCACTTTCATGGCATTCAGAGCCTCTGCATTATATAGTTCCAATTTACCTTTCAGATCTGATTAACTTCACTTCCCTGGATGCACAATCTGTTTCATATATATATATATATATATATATAATTTAAAAAAGAATAAATATATATATATATCTAAAACCATTAATAGTTCTTCTGTCTCACATTATCCCTACATAGTAGCTAGGCCATTCTCCATGGCAAGTTAAGTTCAGTAGCAACTTTTTTTTTTTTGAGGCAATTGGGGTTAAGTGACTTGCCCAAGGTCACACAGCTAGGAAGTGTTAAGTGTCTGAGACCAAATTTGAACTCAGGTCCTCCTGACTTCAGGGCTGGTGCTCTATCCACTGTGCCACCTAGCTGCCCCATTGCCACCTAGCTGCCCCATTGCCACCTAGCTGCCCCAAGTTAAATTCAGTAGCTACTTTTTTGATAAAAATCATTCCTGTTCAACAACCCACAAATACTTAGACCCCCCCCAAAAAAAACCTTGGAGGTATTTTCCTTCAAATTTTTCCAGACTTTTCTATTTGAAACTTTCCCTGTTTCCATCATATACTAGTTATATAATTATATTTCTAATACTGTCAGTAGATTTTTTATTCCTTGAGGAAAGAGATGTTGTCTTTCTTATTTTCATCTTTTATTTCTTATGGGTAGTACAGGGGCCCAGGGAAACTCACAACTCTGAAAGTAAAGCCTTTTATGTCCTTCCTCATACCCAATGATATAAAAATAAAATATCACTGAAGTGTATCAGTATTAGGTGGAGAGTTTCACTCACTCTATCTATATGTGTATTTATTTATATATAAGCTAATGCTCCTTTTATAGGCCTTTCTAATGTATGTGTGTATATATATATGTGGGTGTGTATATACATACATAATTTATTTATGTATGTACACACATGTAAACACAAACTATATATATATACACACATGCATATATATATGTGCATGTGTGTGTATATATATATTTTTTTTCTCTTTGCTTCCTTGCCCACTTACTTAGAGAAAATGCTTTTATTATGGCTGAGGAACTTGGACTCCTCTTCTGATTAGGGCCCTATCTCTGGTTGCTTCCCTGTGGCTATTGCTCTTCTGAGTTACAAAAACAGAAAACTTACACTTGAGTTTTCCTCCCTTACTAAATTTTCTGAGGGTTCCCTGTCATTCCTATCAGGCACTAGGTAGGAATGCAACAAAGCCCTAGTCTTTTTGTAGTCAGCTCCCTTCTTCCTCCATTTTGCTGCTCTTCCAAGCAATACCAGGTCTGAGATCTCTCCCCAAACTTGGTGGGAAGTAGGGCTGGCACCTGCCTGCCTCTGAGCTCTCTCTAAGCCCCTTTCCACTCAACTAATCCAAACTTGGCTCTCTTCTGTGAGATGACTTCTTTCAATCTCATAGTGATAAACCAGAAGCCACACTTTTGTAAATTAAGCAATATAATTTCCCCATCATAACATACAATTTTAAGGATCCAGGTTTCTTGACTTCAGTCATTATGCCAAATGTTGGTTGATATGAAGAACTTTCATTTGTATCCTGTAACTGCCTTTTCTTTATGGGGTACATTCTTGGTGTTTCTCTTATAACTGCCCATATTTCTCCCTCCTTTAAATTAGAGAAATTGTCTACATCTGAAAGGAATATTCTCTTTGAATTATGTTATTGAATTGAAATGAATAAATACTTTCCTTTGGATTTCAAGGTCCCCTGAATTCTTGCTAGAATCTACTATTCAAAGTTTATTTAATAGTGTAGCCATGAAAATAATTTACATTCCATCCAATTGTCCTGCAGATCATTCTATTAAATTGAGTAGAATCAAAGCATAACAAGATTATAGATTCAGAGTTAAAATAGACAATATCTAGAGCACAGCCAAAAACTAGAAATAAAGCAAAGACCTCTGAACATTCAAAAAGGATACCATAAAACTCTATCCTAAATTTGTTAATTTTACTAACAAAAGAATTCCTCACACATTGATACAATTTGCCATTACTTTGCAAACTTTCAATAATCCTCACTATGGTTCCAATATACTTGAAGTGATTCTTTCTAGATGCTTGTAATATTTTCTCCTTGACATGAGAATTCTGGAATTTGGCTATAATATTCCTGGGAGTTTTTATTTTGAGATCTGTTACTAAAAACTTCCAGGAATATTATACTGGAGCCACAGTAAGGATAAACACAAGGTTTGGCAGCTTCCACATTAAAGGCCTGGGGAAGGGGCTTGGAATATGATATTCTAGAGAGCTATGGTACTAGGAATGCAATGATGAATCACCTACTCAGCAAAACTGAGAGTAAAGCTTCAGAGGAAAAGGTGATTATTCAATGAAACAGAGGGTTTTAAGCATTTGTGATGAAAAGACCCGAGCTGAATGGAAAATTTGATTTTCAAATAGAGGATTCTGGAAAAGAATAAGGAGGTAATCAGGAAAGTGATAAAGTAAGCAACTTAATAAGGTTTATCTGATTACATTCCTATATGGGAGGATGAGTCTTATAATTCATTAGAACATTCTCCTTATTATGGCAGTTAGAAGGAGTATATGTAGATAGAGGACATGGGTATGAATTGAATTTGAAGAGATTTTTTTTAAGTCATGAAATTAATGGGTAATAGAGGAATATACTGGGAGAAAGGGAAAGGGAGAAGTGGAATGATGCAAATTATCTGCCATAAGAAAGGCAAGGAAAAGCTTTTATAGTGGAAGGGAAGAGGGCAGGAAGGGCCAGTGAGTGGACAGCATACATACTCAATATGGATATAGAAATCTATCTCACCTTGCAAAAAAAAAAAAAAGGGAATAGGGTATGGAAAGGGGAGGAAGGTGATAAAAGAGAGGGCATATTGGGGAACGCAATGGTCAGTAACAAAATACTTTTGAGGAGGGACAAGATGAAAGGAAAAAGAGAAGAAATGAGAAGAAATACAATTAATAGTAATTGTCAAAGAAAATTCAAAGCAAATTTCTCTGACGGGATAGTATTTTTCTCTGGACAATGATAAACAGAATGCTCTCAGGGAAAAAAAAAAAACCTGGAAAGTTCTCCATGCATGAACAAAGATTATTACAAAGAAATAGCAATATTTGGGGTGATCAGCTGAAAATGACTTTGTTATTCTCAATAACACAATCTTCTACACCTCCTCTGAAGGACTTATGATGAAAAATCCTATCCATACCCAGAGAATGAACTGATTGAATCTGAATATAGATCGGAGCATTCTGTATTATGCTCTGTAACTCTCTCTTTATTTTTAACTTAATTTTTCCTGAGGGTTTTTATTTTCATCAGGGTGGGAAATCTGTTTTCTTTCACAACTTGACATTTATAGAAATTTTTGCATAACTTCACATGTGCTTTTTTAATTGTTAGTGGGTTTAAGGGAGAAAACCTAGAATTCAAAAATCTTAAAAACAAATATAAAAAAATGTAACTGGGAAAAATATTAAGTAAATTTTAAAAATAAGTTTTTCTCTAAAACAGGAGCATTTAATCTAGAGTCCACAAACTTGTTTTATTTTTAAAACATATCTTGATAAATGTAAAAAAAATCTTAAGAATTCATTTTGAAAGGAAAATGAAGAAGAAAGAAAAAAAAACCTTTCCTGAAATTTTAAAATGTAATTTGATTAATAATTAACTAAAATTAGCTTCAATTTTTCCTGAATATACCTTGTTTATTCATACTTGACTGTATGGTATCTTCCATATTAGACTAGGAGCTCCTGAAAAGCTGGGATTGTTTGTTTGGTCCTTTGTGTTCAGTGTTTTTTCACATATTAAATGCTTAAATCTTTCTTAACTTAGAAAAAAAAAGTCCCTAGAAGTATTCACTGAACACAATAGGTGTTATTATGTATATATGTTTCTGGGTGTTGTGAAACAGCACAGTGACTTAATAACTTTATAATAGAGAAATGTGGTGATTTGGAGAGTGTACTACTCCTGGAGTCAGAAGACCTATGTTCAAATTTTATCTCTAAAAATTTTTTTCTGGCTGTGTGACCATGAGACATTCACATAGCTTTTTTGAACTTGTCTTATTTTATTGCAAGGAGATGATAACATTTATCCTAGATAAACCATAAGATATTCACTATATAAATGTTTTATGTATTAAATTGTTGAGAAAAACACTTTTTGAGTGCTAGTAGATGATTGTTTACATTGATTTCCAGAGCTATTTCTGTGGTAATAAAAATAATCATACTCATAGTCTATTCATCCTTTACATCTTTCAGATACCAGATATAATTTCAACATTGGTTATTTCTCTTTATTTTACTCACCATTACCTATATATCTTCCTATCAGAATCAGAGGGAGGAAAATTTATGAAAGTAATCAAGTTGCCCTCTGTATCACCTCCATGATTCCTTTTCCATTCCTACTTTTGTTCTTTAATGCTGACTTCCCCTCCTCCCCACTGTCTATATTTATCAACTCTCTCCTACTTTTACTTATCCATAACTGCCAAGGAAAGAATTAAGTATCATATTACTATTCATCTTTGACAAGAAAATCCTATAAATATGAAGTCACAAAAAGTTGGACTTGACTTAGAAAAAAAGATTTACAATTTCTCTCTCTCTCTCTCTCTCTCTCTCTCTCTCTCTCTCTCTCTCCTATCAATAACTGTACATGAGTTAGTTTAGTTAAGTAGAACTGAAAATGCAGTTTCCACATAAATTCCAAAATATTTTAGCATTGCTACTGATGATTATTTGGTATAAGAAAAACTATATATGCATCTATGAGATCTATTGTTGAAAAATCATTGCATTGATCTTGGGAATTTTTAAACTCTGCTGTATGCTTTTACCTTATTTTAATATCATTTTTTCATTTGGGGCCACTGGTTTGGGGCATTGATACTTTATTCATTTTGACTAATTGTGCCTAATAAATTCTTTAGGTATTTCTTGACTACTTGTTCTCAAGGAAAAAAAATATCTCAGATCTTCGAGTCAATTTGACAGCATTCACACATATAGATTTTTCTCTTCCCCATTTTGTTAAAAATAACAGTTAAGATGGTGCCTAGTAGTTTTGCAACTTTTCTGAAATAACTCCAGCCTCTGGGCCCCAGGGAAGTTAATAGTACTAGCTACCCTCTGTTCATCATCTTAGAATCTTTTAACCTTGCTTTTCATGATAGCTAAGTAAAGTGGAATAAAAATTGCTTAAACATTTATAAATGAAAATTCTAGAGATGAAAATCTACTTTTCCCAACAACCTGACAATAAATGGAAACCTTTCTTTCTGTTTCGATGCTTAGGTAGAAATTGGGGTTTGAAGCACTTTTAAGGTCTTAAAGAAATTTCTTATATGTGTTTTTCTATCTGTTTTGAGAAACACTGATTACAATTTGATAGTCAATGGTGTTCTACAACCCTTTTGGTTATGTTGAACGTATACAAAATATACACAATATATTTTAAAGTGCCAAATAATAGGTACACATTGTTAGGCACTTATTATTAGGTACTTTAAAATATATTTATTCCTCTTTTTAAT
The DNA here is from genome assembly GCA_023553655.1 of Myrmecobius fasciatus. Classification (NCBI taxonomy): domain Eukaryota; kingdom Metazoa; phylum Chordata; class Mammalia; order Dasyuromorphia; family Myrmecobiidae; genus Myrmecobius; species Myrmecobius fasciatus. The sequence goes on along the minus strand of JAJPUD010009342.1, from coordinate 39,412 downwards.
TTCTCTTTTTCCCATTTTCCCTTCCCTATCTCTATCTTTCTCACTGTGTATGTGTGTATATATATATATATATATGTATACATATATATATGTATATATATACATGTGTGTGTGTCTATACACACAAAATACAAATACTTACCCTATATGCGTATATATAAACAATGTGTATATATGACTGTCTTCCTTTTTCTCTGTTTGTCCATCCTTTCCTCTTTGTCTCCCTTTATCCCTTCTTCCATTTCTTTGTTGTTCCCCTTGTTATGATATAAAGTCCTTATGAATAAAGCTTATTTCAGGTATTGCCTTTTTACACCCAGTTCCTTGCACATTGCCTGGGACATAGGATTAACAAATACTTGTCCACTGACTGTTCTTCACTATTGCCAGATGAAGCGCTGTCTACCTATTCCAAATGTATTACTGGAAGTTTTTAAACTCTTTTATCATGGACTCTACGAAAATGTATTGATCAATCCTCTTTCTCCTTTTTGACAAAGAAAGGTCATATTTCCATATACGCCTTGGGAAGATAGGTCATATGTCAAATTATACTGTATGTCCTTTTGTTAGGATGCTTTAAAATATGTCACAATCAATTTTCATAGTTCTGATCATGTATATTGTCTTGTTAAAATATTTGTTTTCTTGTTAAGGTTTGATATAGTGATTTAATTCTCTGTCTCTCTCTGTGTATAAGCATATGTATATAAAAACATCTATCCATTTGTCTATCTATCTAATTAACCACATACAATATTACATTTTAAAAATAAGGCAATATACAGCCACGTGGATTCTTACTATGTACAGATTAGTAGTTCTCATTTCTATTTTAGTTTGGCACAAATGAGCTAGTGTTACAGTTTCCTCTCTTCACTGAATTCTTCTTTTGTTCATTATGTTAATTGTGCACATGCTGATTTATTTTTTCTTTATGTTTGATCCAACTTTCTTTTTCATTATGTAGGTTTCTTGAGACCAAATATATGGCTAGAAATCATATACATTCTTTTTCCAGAGAAATTAATTTTTTTTCTTGATCCTTAATACTGTATAACAAAGAATTGTAACCTGTGGTCCATGAACTTGGTTGGTTAGTCTCTTGTACCTGTATTCAATATAATAAATTGATGTTCCTTTAATCATATATTTTTATTCATTCAAAAGTATCATTCTGAGGATTCTGTGATTACGAAATAGGGCTATAACCCAAACTAAAATGTTAGGAACCTGAGTTCTCTACTGATGTTTTAGATTGATGCTGATTTATTTTGTTCTTTGCAATAGTTTGACTCCTTTGGAGATTATGAAAAATGTGTTATTTGCTTTCAATGACTAATGAAAGTAATCTGTAACTCTTTTATGCATGCTTTTGTTGTTGTTACTATACTTGATTGGTTAATATGATACTCAAAGTCTGTACTGAATTATCAGCTAGGTATTGATGACCTTCCATTGCATTTAGAGGCTATTCAATGACTTCCTGAAGCTTTACCATGGCAGGGTACTTGGATATATTCATTGACAGTGTTTCTTTTTCTGCTATGGTACTTACTATTCTAGGGACACCATATATTCATTTGTGTGAAGATTCTGAAAGATTTTTACATTTTCTTTCTCAAATATTATGGGAGAATGAGAGTCAGAATAAATGCCAATTTTTCTTGAATTATGTTGTTTTGATATGATTATTCTACTGTGGGTTCATGATGTTGGACCCAAAAATAAGTTTTAGAAATTCTGGTCCAACTTTTCAAAACCCCAGAAAATATACTATTTGTCATCTGTTTCATTATCATGTAGAATTTATGAAGTTTATGTTGTCAAGATTTTTTTTAGCTCTTCTTAAATGCTGGCAGCTTCACAATTTCAGGTCTTATTTCATCTAATATAAGTTTAGGGACCCAACTGTTTCTTACAATTATCCTAGCTTAATTTGCAGTTTGTGTGTGTGTGTGTGTGTGTCTGTGTGTGTTTGTGTGTCTGTGTGTGTTTGTGTGTCTGTGTGTGTGGGTGTGAGGTGGAATTAAGTGTTGTTGATGTTGTTTAATACTTTAATCATATCCTACTTTTTATGATCTCATAGCATACCAAGTCTTTCTATCCTTTACTTTCCCTTGAAGCCTAAATTGCTGTTCATTGTTTCCATAAAACTATCTATCCATCTCATCATTTACCTTTTCCATTTGCCTTCAATCTTTTTTAATATTAGAATCTTTTCCAGTGGGTTCAATCTTCTCATTATGTGACCAAAGTATTCAAGCTTGAGCTTCAGCATTTGAATTTCCAGTGAATTGTTTGAATTAACTTCTTTAAGTATTGACTGATTTGACTTCCTTATTGTGCAAGGGACTCTCAAAAGCCATCTCTAGCACCACAATTTGAAAGCATTACTTCTGTGTGGTTAGCTGTCCTTACAACCCAACTCCCACAGGCATATATTGCTACTAGAAAAATCAGAGTTTTGACACTATGGACTCTTGTCAGTAAGGTAATGTCTCTGTATTTTGGTATGCTGTTGAGATTTGCTTCTCTACCATGTAAGTATCTTTTGATTTCATGATTGCAGTTACTCTCTGAAGTGATCTTTGAAATCTGAAGTGTCTAAAGAACTCACTCTGAAGTGAGGCCAAGAATATAAAATTTGACACTTCTTCCATTTCTTCTTCCTCTATTTGCCAAGAAATTAAAATTATGGGACCAGCTGCCTGGCTGCCCAGATTTTTGTTTGTTTGTATGTCTGTTCTTGTTAATCTCCAAGTGAGATTTTACACTCTCCTATTTCAACTTCATCAAGAAGCTTTTTTAAAAAAATTTCTCTTCATTTTCTGCCATCAGAATGGTATCATTTACACATCTGAGACTGTTGATATTTCTCCTGGTAGCCTAAATTCTGGCTTTTGATTCATTTAGCTGGGCATTTCATATGCTTCATTCTGCATATAAATTAAGCAAATGAGGTGATAATTTACAGCCTTATCCTAATCCTTTTCTGATCTTAAAACAACCACTTCCATGTTTGGTTCTAGGTGTTGCCTCTTGGTCCACATGTAGGTAAAGAGACATGTAAGATGACCTAGTACTCCCATCTCTGAGGACTTGCCACATGTTTTTATGATCCACACAATCCAAAGCTTTAGTGTAGTCAATGATGCAGAAGTAGATTTTTTTTTCTGTAGCTCCCTTGCTTTCTCCATAATCTAATGAATTTTTGCTTTTGAGTTTTAGTTTTACTGTCTCTGAAAATCAATTTGCTTTTCTGGTAATTCTGAGTTCATATTGTTGAATTCTGGCTTGCAGAATCTTAGGAATAACCTTGCTGATGTATGAAATAACCATAATTGTCCTATTATTTGCACATTTTTTGGTATTGTTCTTCTTTGGTATTGGCATGTTGTTAACTGATTTCTTCCAGTCCCGTGGCCACTATTGGGTTTTCCAAATATACTGCCACATTGAGTATAACACTTTAAAATCATCAACTTTTAGGATTTCAAATGACTTGGCTGGAATTACATCACTTCTATTAGCCTTGTTATTATCAATATTTCTTAAGGCTCACTTGACTTCATTCTTTAAGATGTCTGGCTCTAGATCAGTAACCACACCATTGTGATTATTGGTGATGTGAAAATGTTTCTTCTACAATTCTTTTGAATATTTTAGCCACTTTTTCTCTCTTCTGCTTTTGTTAAATCCCTACCATTTCTATCTTTAATTATGCCTATTGTCCTTTAAACTTTCCTTTAATATCATCAATTGTATCGAAGAGATCTGTCTTTTCCATTCTATTGTTTTCTTCTATTTCTTTGCATTGGTCATTTAAAAATATTATCTTCTTGTTATTCTCTGAAATTCTGCATTATTATATAAATCTTTCCTTTTCTCCTTTCCCTTTCCCTTTCCTTAGCTATTTGCAAAACTTCATCAAACAGCCATTTTGCTTTCTCACCCTTTTATTTCTGTGGAATGTTTTTTTCTTCCTGTTTGTTTTTCAGTTTTGTGAACCTCTTCTGTAGTTCTTTAGACACTTTATTTACCGGATCTCATCTCAACTTTATGTTCATAAGGAATATAATTTAGGCCATGCCAGTAAGGTCTGATGCTTTTCCCTACATTCTTCAGTTTCATTCTGGATTTTGCAAAAAGAAGATTATGATCTGATTCACAATCAGCTGTAGGTCTTGTCTTCACTGTACTATTGACAAAAATCTATTACACGTCCCTTGTTATAACTGGCAATGTTTGTTTCCAGTTTGGTAATATTACAGTGCAGGTAAATGATGAAAATATGTATCCATTGTATTTCATATGGGTTTCATCTCTTTCACACTAATACATTTCCAGTTAGTGGTTCATTACTAGTTCTAATTTATTCTAGTGTATTTTACCATTTTCCTGCCCTCCACATCAAGTTCATCATGATGGTTTCAAGTAGGAACAACACAGAACCTTTTTTCACTCTATGTATTTTGTTGATTCTTAAGAAGAATTGTATCATATTAACTGGGGTATTCACTGAATCAGAGTCATTTGACCAGAGTCCAATTATCCAAAATTTCAGGCTAATGGCTGGGTTTTCATTGTTACCATAACTATCTTAGGGCAGTTGATATAATTCCTGTACATCATCCTGCTTGGCATTTCCTTATTTTGTCTTTCACAATCCCCCAACTCATCCATATTATGGGTTATTGTTGTTACTAACATTACTAATCAATTCTCCTCTAACACAATGGAGAATAATTTGGACTTTATCCTATCCATTTCTGATTTTTAATTAAAATTTAAAATAGTGCCAGAAAGAAAATCAATATGAACTGATTATAACTTTGTTTACAATCTGGATGAAAATTAAACTTAATAGCCTTTTATATGTATGTTGAATGAAATGTATCACTTTATATTAATAAAATATTTTTATATAGAAGGAAAAATTTCATTAATCTTGGAATATTATTGTTCTGTAAGAAACGACCAACAGGAGGATTTCAGAGAGGCCTGGAGAGACTTGCATGAACTGATGCTGAATGAAATCAGCAGAACCAGGAGAACATTATACACAGCAACAAGACTATACAATGATCAATTTTGATGGACGTGGCTCTCTTCAACAATGATGTGATTCAAACCAGTTCCTAGTGTTCAGCGATGAAGATAGTCATATACATCCAGAGAGAGGCCTGTGGGAACTGTAATGCTTTCTGTGAATATTTCCATGCATTTTGTTTTCCTTCTTAGGTTGTTTTTTCTTCTTATCTTTCTAGATCTGATGTTTCTTGTGCAGTAAGATAATTGTATAGATATGTATATATGTATTTTATTTGTCATATAATTTATCCTATTTAGCATGTATTAGATTACCTGTAATCTAGGGGTGGGGGGTGGGGGGAAGGAGGGGAAAAGCTTGGGAAAAAAAAGTTTTTGCAAAGGTCAATGTAGAAAAATCACTCATATGTTTTGTAAATAAAAAGCTTTATAAAAAAATAAAAAAATCAGTTCAATGAATAATCATGCAATTGACCCAAATCACTCTGGGAAATGATTGCAAGCAGCATGGACAAATCCAAGTCCATGATTTTTAAAAAGCATCATGTCCATAAGTTATCCTTTATATTAATAGAGAAGTAGTCTTCAGAAAATAGCAAATTTATTTTCTTACAAAAGTAAATTGTATTACTGAGAACTATGGAAAACAAAATGCAGTTGACTTTTATTTTTTATTTTTTTTAAACAAAGCACCAGGTGCATGATCTATTAGAGATGCAAGTTGAATCAAGCATGCAGTCTAATATAACAAAAGTAATTTGCTCTATCTGACTAATTGGGGCATAAATAATTGTAATGATCAGTCTTGTAGAAAATAAAAAAAAGACTCATTAAAAGCAGGGTGTGATCAGGAGTGTAATGTTAATTTGGTTAACACTTTTAAACCCATATTGATTTCTAAATTACCTTTCCAGAATGTTCAACATTCAGAAATACAACAAAACTTGTGCAAAGTATTTGACTTCCACAAAAACCTCGTTGGTCAGCCTTATACCATTTCCTTTTGCTGATAGAGTTCCTGCACAGAGTGAGTTTCTTCAATATGTAATCAGCAGGCAAACAGATGTTTCAATTCTCAGTATCAAAAATGCTATAGCAAATACCCAGAGCTGCCTTTTCACCCATCAGATTATGTGGCCCCCTACAGGGGACAATTTCTGGATAGGATTGTCCTATGTGCTTGCTGATACCTATAACTGCCCTGTAGGTAGAGACTTCATCCCTTTAGCTTAAAGCTTTGATTTCTTTTAAAATCCAAATCCCCTCTGGTAGAGTTACCACTTAAAGCATTTAGTCATTTATTGTAGTGAGAATGAGTTCCAGATCTTTTCTGGAGAGCAGGTATATTGAAGTTAGAGATAGGAGGGAGGGAAACAGAAGAAGAATTGAAAGTCTGGGAATTCTTAACATAATTTCAATCTATTCCACAATTTTACTTTTACTGACTTTGCTAATATCAATACAAGAAATGTACAATACAAAGAAAGGATATATTAGTGAAATATGTGGTTCTTATGTACTTTAGACTATGAATTCAAATGAAATTTATAGAAATGAGTCTGTAGACTCAGAGAAATAGATAAATGATGACGATAAAGAGAACAATGAAAACAGTTGTTAAACTATAGAAGTGTGAGTGACTTTAAAAAAAATGTAGTAAAATAGTACCTGTCAATTACACATGAGACCAGTAATAATTATGGTGAGTCTTCTCAGGCAAAAATGTCTGGAAACTTTTGAGGTTGATGGACATTTTTTTTGGAAATGTATCAACTCGAGGAATCCCATCAAAATTTTGTTAAAAAAGCAATATCCCAAATATTCCAATTTGTCAATGTATTGAGAAAAAATTATATAGCTAGCATGACACCAATGGGGTTTTGACATGGTTTTGACATGTAATATGCCAGATTTTGTGCTTCTTCTTCATAATTATTGTCTTAATAATTTGTCTTTTTCTTTTATTCTAGGCCAACATAATGCAAAGAGCAGTAAACTATTATAACTCAGGGTTCTTTTGCTTAGTGCTCCAGTGCAGGGGTTGACCTCATATATCCCAAATCCTTCCAGGGTACAGGATAGAGGGATTCTCCTTCTTACAGTGTGACACATCTATGGCTGGGTTATCTTTGATATACTTCCCATATCTAACTCGTGAAATTGAAGGTCTAGGTGAAGCAATTCCAGTTTGAGCACTAAGGACAAGATCCAGCTCTGAATTGGAATATCCAGATCAGACTTCAACCTTCCATGAGTTTACAATAGGTGGTGAATTTTAAGAGTATTCTAAGGTGCTTCAGCTTATATATTTCTAATGAAAAATATGTGAATTATGTAGGTATCAATTCTATTTATCAAGAGTGTTCCAATGAGGTAATTTGCATTGGCATTTGTCATAAATTTTAATCAATCCCACCATCAATCAATCCAGTAGAAGAGATTACAAGTCAGAGGGAAAATAAAGGTGAAATTAGTAGTTGAATGCATAAATGTGGCTTACTCATTGGGCCAGACAACAAGGATTTATTTTCTCACCAAGCAAACAATATTGTGCAAGGTATGAATAATTACCTGTTTTAGTCAGACGAAAGGAAAAAAATAAATTCTAAAAAAACAAAACAAATTCAGTCAGTGGATCCTGCCTAAGCCAAAATTGGATATTTGTATATCTTAATAACCATTCCATTAGCAAATTGTACCATTTGTTCACTTTTCAAATATTTTGGAGCAAAGAGAACAGGCTTTTAATAAATGATATTACAGGAAAAACAACACATCCCAACAACATGATTTAAGGCAATCACATATTAAATATTCTAGTGGAATTAATCAATATGATGACAGCCTGCATGGCAGACTAGCTTAATCACACTTCAGGTGCAGGGTGAGGTACAATGCAAAGTTAGTACTTCTAGTGCACCTGAAGTGAGTCTTAATCAGCCCAACATAACAGTGGGAAGTGACAAGACTGTGATTATGAATCAGTTCTTCAGACTTCACTGGGCAGAACCTGACAAGTTGAGATTTTCCCCCTTCTCCTGAGATCCCTAGAGAGCTACAAATTATGAAAAACTGAGTTAGCTCCTTCTCCTTACTTCATCCTTATAGAACCCAATCCAAGGTGGAAAAATCTAATATTTTCTTAGATCTGCAGAGTGTTAGAGAAGAAAGAGATTTTTAGTATTTGATTATAGATGAAGAAACTGAGACTTAGGTTAAATGACTTATCCAAAGGCACTCTGAAAGGTAATTAATAACTGCCAGGAAAATATCCCATATTTCAGTTTCCAGTGTAATGCTTTTTCTATCCCACCTGAATGCTTGCAATCTCACCCATGATTTCTTGCTTTCCTTTCTTCCTTTCTCCCTTCCTCCCTCCTTTTCTCTTCCTTCTTTTCTTAAATATTTAGATACACATAAATGTTATACATCTACCTATTATGCCTCCTGCTTGCCATTTTATTAGTAACATGTTGCAAAATACTCATTTCATTCTGTGCATTATTCCATTTATCTTTTTTGGTGACTTTTTACTGTATTATATTCTTTATTTCCTCCTCCTTCCTTTCCCTCCTTTTCTTCCTTCCTTCTTTATTAAATATTTAGATAGACATAAATGGCATGCATCTACCTACTATACCTCCTACTTGCTTTCCCTCCTTTCCTTCTTTTACTCATCTCTTATGGTCTTTGGAAAATAAGCCAAAAATTTGGAAATTGCTGACTGCTAAAGAACTAAAAATATGAGAATAACTTGGGCAGGGGATTAATATGAGGAGACATACACTAGGTCCTAAGAAACAGATATTGAAAGGGAAAATTAATACTAAAATTATTTTAAAATTATATCTAAATTAATATTGTGAAACAATGCAATATGAAACATGAAATCTTAGGCATTGTCAAGAGGATGCTGGAACAAAGCAATATGTCCAATAACTATTTAAGATAGAATCAAAATATAGAAGGGAACAAAATTAGCACATTAGAAAAAATGAAATTTATAATGGTGAGTCTATTTTAAAACATCAGAATGCTACACAATGCAAATAGCGATATATTAAAGAGAAGAACAATATGGATGTAAAAAACACAATAATGTTACATGGAACACATGATCTCTATACAAAGAGAAGACATTGAACTGTTAGGTAGAATTCATTGAAATTCCATAAGGATTGTAGACCATTTAAAAGAATGTAGCAAGAAACAAAAACAAAACTTGGGCATCATAATGCAATAAATAATAAAAAATATTAACAAAAAGAAAAGAAAACATCAATCAAAGGAATTTATAGAACCTCTCCAGAATAATTCCATATTTAATTTCAGAAGTCTTGGGCAAAATCCTAGCTAAACAATACATGCTGCTGAAGATTTGTTTCCCCCTAAACACTCTTAAGCATTGAGTAATGCTCCCTTCTTTAATCTTTGGCAGTGAACATACACAAAATCTGTATTACTTTAATTTGAATTTTCTTAGTGTGAATGTTTTAGGTCATATTTTCATGTGGTAATGTGTTTGCAATTCTTTTGAAAGCTATTTGAAACAACTAGGCATTTAAGCGGAGAGGTCAAAGCTGTCATCAGACACTACCCAAGTGTGAACCTAGGCAAATCTCATAACATACTTTGCAGAGTTTTTGTGAAAAATATCTATAGTGTGCTTAGTGCATTGCCTAGAACATAACAGGTACTTTTAGACCACTTATCTATTTTTGTAGTAGGATTTTTACATAAAAAGAAAACCATGTAATCCAATATATCAGTTTAAAACATTTATTGAAACCTTGTTTTCATATCAATTCCTTATTTATCTTGTATATCAGTAGTCTTTTCCTAGTAATATATACTAGAAATATTTGTTGTTATTCTTTAACTTCTTTTCTAATTCTGCTTTTAAATTTTTATTTAATCAAATGTATCTCTTTTAGGTTTTATGAGCTCTTCTATACCATGCTCCTTAATAATTCTCTCCCTAACTGTAATCTCCCTGATGTTATTTTGTTATATATATATATATGTATATATATATATATATATACATATATATATATATATATAATGCTGTGATCTTTGAATTCCAAGTAGTGTATCCACTGAGAGTTTATTTTTTGTGTAAGTTGTAAAATGATGGTATAAACTTAATTTCTAAAAAATTGTCTTTTCACTGATCTTTCACTGATAATTTAAATTCTTCTGTTTATCATATCCTAGACTACTACTTTTGATCACTTCTGTTTCTTACTTATCTATTCTCTTCCACTTACTAATTTATTGTATTTTGAAATCAATACAGTAATGTCATGCCTCTTTTATACTTTTCCTTATAATTTTCTTGATATTTGAGATATTTTGTTCTCAGAAATGACTCATTCTTTTTCTTTTTCTTTTCTTTTTTCTGAGGCAATTGGGGTTAAGTGACTTGCCCAAGGTCACACAGCTAGGGAATATTAAATGCCTGAGACCAGATTTGAACTCAGGTCCTACTGACTTCAGGGCTGGTGCTCTATCCACTGTGCCACCTAGCTGCCCCATGACTTATTCTTTTGTTCGCAAAACTAAAAGGAAAAAAAAAATCTCAATAATGATTGGGATGGGGTAGCTAGGTGGTGCAGTGAATAGAGCACCAACCCTGAAGTCAAGAGGCCCTGAGTTCAAATATGGCCTCAGTTACTTAACACTTCCTACCTATGTGACCCTGGGCAAGTCACTTAACCCCAATTGCCTCAGCAAAAAGAAAAACAATAATAATAATAATAATAATAATAATAATAATAATAATAATAATAATAATGATGATTGGGATAATGCTAAGTCTGATAATTCATTTAGATAGTTTGGGCACAAACCAATGAAAAACAGTTACTGAATGTTTTGTAAAGATATGGTTTCTTAAAATTAGGAACAATCTATAATAGGTAACATTTATATATGGCTTTAAGTTTTGCAAAGAGGCTTACAAATACTATTTCATTTTAACCTCACAACAACCCAAGAAGATAAGTACTATTATTATTCACATTTTACAGATCAGAAAACTGAGAAAGACAAAATGACTTGCTCAATGTTACAATCTAATAAGTTTCTGAGGCAGAATTTGAAGTAAATTCTTCCTAAATCCAGGTCCAACACTTCATCACCATCTCATCATAAGATTTATCACTATTTTTCTATTATTATGAAGATTTTTATTACAATAATTTTCTAAGAGGATTTCCCATATCTTGGGGCAATTGTAATCTGTGCTAGAGTATAGGTTACTCTATGAATTCGTGGATCATTCAAATATTGCAGGAAAAAAAAGTAATCAAAAATTCTAGCCTTTCTGTGGGAATCATTAACTTATTTTGCTTGTTTTTATATATTATCAAAATAATCAGGTTCCCACTTCCCCCAGCTTTTGTGCTTAATACTATGGAATTAGATACCCAAGGATGAGTTACAAAGGCAAATAATAAACTATTAATACTGTCTAATTTTTTAAGTGAGAAATTGTTGGGAAATAGAGTGACTATATTATCAAGTACTATAAAATAGGAAGGAAAGAAAAAAGAAAGAAGGAAAGAAGAAAGGAAGGAACCAAGGAGGGAAGAAAGATGAAAAGAATGAAGGAAAGAAGAAAGAAAGCAAATAGGGAAGGAAGGAATGATGGGAGGGAGGAGGAAGGAAGGCAGAGAAGGAAGATGGAAAGAAGGAAGGTAGAAAGAAAATAAAGGAGAGAAGATGGAAAGAAGGAAGAAGGAGGGAGAATGGAAAGAAGGAAGGAAGAAAGGAAGAAAAGAAACATTTATTGAGCATCTCTATAGACCATGAATTTCAGTGTTTTACACTTATTTGATTCTCAGAACTATTATTATCCAAATTTTATAATTGAGATAATGGAAATAGAAAGAGATTAAGTGACCTCACCAAAGTCTCACTAATAATTAAATCAATAACTAATAATTGTCTGAGATCATATTTAAACTCATATTTTTTTCTGAGTTTTAGGTTCTTCAGGCTCAACTATCTAACTTCATACTTCTGTCATATTTTGTAGCTCACCACACTGATCTACTCCCACTGGTATACTCTAGGGCAACCTTGTCTCTTCTCATTTAGCCTTTCAAAGACAATCACCTAAATGCCCATCCTTCTTCCAACCTTGCAACTCTTCTATCTGTCTTTCTGCCCAATCTTTTTATTGAATTGCTACAATTGTACTATTTTTTAGAAAGAGCCCTTAGCAATTACCCATTGTACATTCAATGAAATATAAACTCTCAAATTTCATTCAAGGCCCTTGCCAGCTGGCTTTCCCTTTTTACCACGTATTTCCTAATATGATTATCTTTATATATCCCACATTCTGGGTAAGATAGACTATTTTGCTCTTGTTATTTGTCATGCTTATGAGCCATGAAAAATCCTTCCCCAATTCCATGAGACTGCTTATTTGTTAAATATTATTTTGTCAAATTTATTATAAACTTGCACTCTTTATCCTAATCTCGCTTTTTTCTAATACTATAGGTATTTGTTCACTTGTGTTTGCCTTTAGATTGTAGCTTATTTGAGATCAGAGACTGTATGGTATTCTTCTTCATATCCCCATGCTTTTATTCTTATCCAGTATATATTTTTGACTTTGGTGTCTCTCTCCAGAAACCCCTTCACCCTGGAAGTTTATTCTTCGTCTGGACTTCTCACACCAGAATTACCCACTATTCTTATTGTGTCTTCTTTGATTATCTTCCCTCCCCCACCATCACAGAAAAAAAATAATAATTAAAGAAAAAAATTTAAAATAAAAAGTCATATATTTATTTTTCTTCAGGCTTCAGTCCTCTCTCTTAGAACTTTCTCTACCATGCTCCTTTGTGAGTATAGTAAAATATAGAATGATAAATGCTTATTAAAAGCCTACTGTGTGCCAAGTTCTATATTAAGCATTGGGGATAAAAATAAGAAAAAAGAAAATCTATCTCTGTCCTTTAAGCAGTTGATAATGTAATAGAGAGATACTATATAAAAAGGAGTTATTTTGGGTGAAAGGGATGCCAAAGGATATTGAGAAAGGAGTAGAGGGGCCATGATGAAGATGATGATGGAATTGAAACCAAGCAAAGCAGGCAGGGGCAAATTACAGGATGGCTGACATTTAAGTCCTCTATAAAGGGAGGCTATAGGAGAAGGTTTTTACTCCACCAACCAGCTCTCCCTTGTTATCAGTTTCTTTTTATATATAGTCTTCTCCTGTTAGTATATTAGCTTCTTGAGGGCAAATTATATTTGCTTATATTTGTATTCCCAGCATTTAATATAATGTCTGGTTCTTTTGTTTAACCATTTCATTCATGATGATTGTTTGGAGTTTTCTTGGCAAAGATCTCCAGTTTATTTTACAGATGAAGAAACTGAGGGGAAAAAATTAAGTAACTTGCCAGAATCACATGGCTAGTGTGAGGAACTCATGGGGAAGCTTTCCTAGCTAGAGTTCCAGCACTCTCTCTATTGCACCACTTAGCAGTCCACATAAGCATTTAATAAATGATTGATTGACTTGATTGGACATAATTATGCACTTGGTAATTCATTTAGGAATTATTTGGTGAATTCTGTGGTGTAAGGTTTGATTCAAAATGACATTCTCAATTCGGCAAGTTCACTATTCTGTGACTGTCTACTACCTTACCTGTGACCTTTCTGCTAAGTAGATCCCTCATTTTGGTAAATTTAATTCCTTTTGGAGAGTATATTTTTCTGTCATGATTTTTTTTTTGCCTGTGAAATTTTTTATGTGACTTCAGGTATGTAGGTATATAACATAGATATACAAATCAAACATTAACTGATTATAAACTACAAATTTATTTTAAACAATTTTGGTATACATATAATTTTACCATTTGTTAAAAGAAAAGCAAATTTCCATACTAATAAAATGCATGTATTTGTTTATTTTTACATAAAGATTTAAATCTTGGAGGCATAGTTGGTAACTTTTATTGTTGCCAAATTTTTCATAACTTCCATGATGTGCAATTTAAGAAGCTTTGCTCTAGAAAATGCTTTGCAGGAATCACTGTTTCTATCATATTTGTCTCAATTTCATTTAAAAATAGGATAAAGCAATATTTTATGTTAATTAATTTTCTGCAAGAGTCAGAATCCTTTTGGTTTTCTTTTTCCTGGTGTCTTTTGACATGTGGCCATAAGAAATGATTTGGAAAAAACAAAAAACCACTTTTTTTGGTTCTATCAATACTAGACATTTCTTGCTGCCTAGAGCAAAATCAGGTTAGGAGGAGAGTTTTCTGTTCAATGGAGAGAAGATGAGGCAATGATGGTTGTCACAGCGCAAGTTTCAAATAACAATGTTTGCTCAGTATCCTATTACTGAGATGTGTTAGGATTTTTTGACTTTTCTGATTTAGTGATATCACCTGAACATATGGTAAATCAAACCTGCACAATTTCCTTCCATAGATGAGGTTCATCTAAAGCATATATTACTTTTTTGATGTTGCAATTAGTAGAAAACCAGATGGCTCCTTTTTCATAGATAAGAAAAGGAAAAAGCAACAAATTTCAGTGTGAAGATCTGTCAACAGTCTGAGGCCATAGAGAATTGAAGAGTGAATTGACTGTCTCTGAACTCTAGTGGAGGGGATGGCTAAATAGGAAAATTTTTAGGAAGCATTAATTCCAGCAACGTAACAATAATTGGGAATCCTATTAAATAAGTTGATTTAAGTTGTATTGTCATTGAATAAAGTAAAGCCATAGTATAGTATAGTTACATAGTAACCTATCTGTGTGCCATTTTGGTCTGGTCAGTCATTTCTATTGTTCCATTATCTTTGAATTTAAAATTACACAAAATAATGTTTGACAATTTTTTGGAGGTTAGTACAATGTTGTGGAAATTTTTTAAAAATTTTCTTTTGTTCCTTCTGCATATTTTGATTAATATTAGTCTCACATGATGAAAATCTCTCCTGTGAAATGTTAAATTTTAATCAGAGCTTCAAACATTTTAAGATAATAAACTAGAAAAAGAATCTTAACTCTCCCTGATTCCTGGTGACATGTAAATCCTCCTCCTCCTCAATTAGCTGGTTTTTGAGTCCTCACCTTAGTTACCTATAGAGTTTGTTTGATGAAGTTTGTTTCTTCAGGAATATGTGAAATTATAATTGTAACTCAGTTTGTTCAACTTTTATGGTATTGAAGAATGGAATTGTGGAGCTAGCTTCTTTTTAAGTCTTATGGAATAAGAGGAAAGTATAAGATTGTACTGTGTAAATGAATTATTTTTCTGTCACTCTAATGTAATTTTGTCTATAAGAAACCTTGTAAGAATCCCCACAATTTCTCTGAGGTCTAAACTTCTGTTTGAACATAATAATAAAGCCTAAAGTTTTACCTCCACAATTTCTACTTTGTGGTAAAATAAAGAATTTATATTTATACATACATGTATACATATATATGTATATGTATATATGTATAATCACACACATTATATGTCATATATAATATGGTATATATATATACACATGTGTATAAATGTGCAAATACATATATACGTATATGTGCATATATACTTATTATATATGCATATATACATATTATAGAAAACTGATGACAGATGTATATGTGTATATGTATACATATATATCACTTATATACACTTAGCTTCATACACACACATATATATATATATTTACATATATAGATATTACAGCAGTTTCCTACCATATGAATTCAGAGGGGAGATTTCTTTCCATAAAAACTATCATTTTGAAACAGTGAAGAATAATAAAGGACAGTTCAACAGATAGAGCACCAGACTTGATGTCAAAAATCCCCAAGTTTAAACTAAACCTCAGACACTTATGAACTGTGCATTCTTAGGCAAGTCACTTACTCTGCCACAATTTCTTCATCTATAAAATGTGGATAATAATAATAACACCTACCACCCAGGTGACAACTACACCCAGGATTGTTGTCAGGATCAAATAAGAAATTGAAAAGCAGTTTGCTCAGAGCCTGGAATATAGTAAGTACTATGTAAATATTAGTTATTATCATTAAATATTTTCTACAATCATTAACAGATTATATTGAGATGTGGTACAAGGACAAAGGAAACCAATACATAGATTATAATCATACAGATTTATAAAAGAAAAAATTTCTATTAATAGAATCACAAGATCATACGTTTTATGCTGAATGAAATTTTAGAGGTCAGTCATTACAACTCTTCTCATTTTATACTTGAGGAAGCATAAACTGAGAACATAAATGCTTAACTCAGAGTCACATGGGGACTAAATGGAAGAGTCAGTGTTTGAACCGATATCTTCATTATATAAACCTAGACCTTTTACACTGAACCATAATTTCCCCTATCTTATATCTGTAGCTATGGCCCTAGGAATACAGAGAATCTTAATCATGTAAGGATGTAAGCATTTGGTATAGCTTTTTTAATTCAATCATCAAGCATTTTTTAAAATTAGAGCCTTTTATTTTCAAAACATATACGTGGATCATTTTTCAACAATGATCCTTGCAAAACTTTGTGTCACAAATTTTTACTTCCCTTCTCTGCATACCCTCCCCTAGATGGCAAATAATCCAACATGTGTTAATTAAACATATTGAAAAACATATGTTAAACCCAATATATGTATATTTTATACAATTATCATACTGGACAAGAAAAATCAGATCAAAAAGGAAAAAAATATGAAAGAAAACAACTTGCAAGCAAACAACACCAAAAAGAGTGAAATTGCTATGTTGTGGTCCACACTCAGTTCCCACAGTCCTCATTCTGAGTGTACATGACTCTCTCTCCATCACAAGACCACTGGAGCTGTCCTGAATCATCTCATTGTTAAAAAGAGCCAAGTCTATCAGAACTCATCATCATATAGTCTTGTTGTTGCCGTGTATAATGATCTCCTGGTTCTGCTCGTTTCACTCAGCATCAGTTCATGCAAGTCTCTCCAGGCCTCTCTGAAATCATGCTGCTGGTCATTTCTTACAGAACAATAATATTCCATAACATTCATATACCATAGTTTATTCAGCCATTCTCCAATTGATGGGCATCCATTCAGTTTCCAGTTTCTAGTGACTGCAAAAAGGGCTGCCACAAACATTCTTGCACAAGTAGGCCCTTTCCCTTCTCTAAGATTTCTTTGGGATATAAGCCCAATAGAAATACTGCTGGGTCAAAGGGTATGCACAATTGCTCTCCAGAATGTTTGGATCCATTTACAGTTCCACAAACTATGTATTAGTTTTCTCACATCCCCTCCAACATTCATCATTATATTTTCCTGCCATCTTAGCCAATCTGATGTAGTTCACCAAGCATTTATTAACTACCTTCTATATCTGTGCTATTATATGGGGATACAAATATAAAGGAGAAATTGTCTTTACTTTTAAGAAAAGTTTTATCAGGGGAGATAAAATTTACAACCCCCCCCCCAAAAAACAAAACAAACAAAAAAAAACCCCACAACCCAGATTCCTGATAGGAAGAAAGGGAATTGTACTTATTAGAATTAGGAAAAGTTATGCTGAAGGTGGTCTTTGAACTGATTGTCAGAAGAAGAAATGGTATTCTGTGAATGGAGATTGGGATGGAGCAAATCCCAGGTTTAAAGGACAGCCAATTCAAAGTCATAGAGATGGGAAGTGTATAGTTCATGAGAAACAGAAAGTTTAGGTCTGGCAACTGGAGAGAGTGTGAAAAGTTAATAAATGTACATTAAGGTTACAAATATAGGTAGCAACAAGCTCAAAAATCTTTAAAAGCCATAAGGTAGAATTTATATTAAATTCTAGATATGTTGAGCACAGAAATAGTATGATTAGCTTTGCACTCAATGAAAATCAGTTTGTAAGGATTGAGAAGAATTAATTGAAGAAGCACAGACTTTAGATGAGGGAATCAGTCAAGAGACCAACATAAAATGTAAGCTAAAAGTAATGATGACCTAAATTTAGGTGACAGCTCTTTGAGTAGAGAGAAGGGGTTAGATGTAAGGGGCATTTTGAAGATACAAATCCAAGATTTGTCAATTAAAATTAGATATATAAATATTGTAGACCAAGAAATTAATGATAGTACCAAAATTATGAACCTGGAAGCCTAGAGGAATGATAGTGTCTTCTACAGGAATTAGAAAGTTTGGAAGAATAGTAGAGTTTGGGGTAAATGATAATAAATTCTTCTTTGGATATATTGATTTTGAGCTGTCTCTGGGACATTTAATTTGAAAAGTTATTTAATTATGTGGTATTGAAGCTCAGGAAAGAAACTGGGCTTGACCTACAGATTTCTGAACCATCTACATAGAGATAATCATTAAACTTGCTAGCCTATCATCCCTCTCAGCTCATCATGACTCCAGCTTGAAGGTTACTGTCTTGAGTTCCTGGCTATGATAGCCATTTATTCCAGGGACCCCCAGCCATGCTATTTGTTTTACTCCCATGTGAATTTACTCTGTAGACTCTTTTTTCTAAATACAATTGCCTTGTCCTGTAAAAGTTGCCATTTTCCATTTTCCTCCTCTGTTTTTTAGCATTCTTTTACGCTTGTGTTTTATTATTAGAATGTAACTTTTCATTCTCAAACAGGACCAATGACATGAGTATAATGTCTTGTCTTTCTAGTGAATTTGGTTTAAGCGCAGCAAAGCTGCACAAAGTCATCTGCTTTACTCACTCCTCCAGAGTAATCCAACTTCAGTGGACTGGCCCTGGGATGGGGTGGATAATCTTTATATAAGCTTTTTGAGAGCAAGAATGGTTATATTACCCAGAGAGAGGAATGTGGAAATTATGGTTCACAACATATCATTTTCACTCTTTTTGTTGTAGCTTGCTTGCATTTTATTTTGATTTTTTTTTACTGGTTTGATTTGATTTTTCTTGTGCAGCATAATAAGTGTATAAATATGTATGCATATATTACATTTAACATATATTTATAATGTTTAAGATATATTGGACTACTTGCCATCTAGGGGAATGTGTAGGGAAGTGGGGGGAATTGGAGTGCAGGGTTTTGCAAGGGCTAATGTTGAAAAATTGTCCATGCACATGTTTTGAAAAATAAAAAGCTTTAATAATAAAAAAGAACTGTTGTATTTTCTTGCATTTGTATCCCCAGCACTTAGTCCAGTACTCAGCACATAGTAAGTGCTTAATGAATGTGCTTAATGAATCTAACTCAGGAAATAATGTTGGGAAATACCTACAGTTAGGAAGTATAATATGGATGACCAGTCATCAAAGTAGACTGAGAAGGATTTATCACACAGGCAGCAGGATAAATAGGAGATTGTGGTAAACAGTGACATTCATCAGGAGGTTAATTAGGATGAAAGTAGAAAAAAGATCTTTCTTGGAAATCAAGTGATTATTGGTAACTTTAAGTTTGGGTCAGAAACCAAAAGTTTGAAAAATGGGTTGAAAAATGCTAAAAGAAGTGGGACAATTAGTATAGATAGATCCTTTCTAGGAGTTTGACTCAGAAAGGGAAGTTCCCCAATTGATAAAAGGTAAAGAGGTATGAATAGACAATTTTCAGATGATGAAATTAAAGACATCTATAGTCATATGAAAAAATTATCTGAATCACTATTGACTAGAGAAATGCAAATTAAAATAACTCTGAGGTACCATCACACACCTCTCAGTTGACCAAGAGGCCAGAAGAAGATAAATGTTGTAGGATACATGGAAAAACTGGGACATTAATGCATTATTGAGTGGAATTGTGAAATGATCCAATCATTCTTGAGAGCAATCTGGAAGTATGTCCAAAAGGGGCTATAAAATTGTACATATCCGCTGCCCCTGCAGTGTCATTACCAGATCTGTATCCCAAGGAAATCTTAAAGGAGGGAAAAGGATCCACATGTGCAAAAATGTTTGTAATAACTCTTTTTGTGCTAGCAAAGAATTGGAAAATGAGTAGATGGCTATCAATTGGGGAATGGCTGAACAAGCTGTGGTATATGAAGGTAATGGAATATTATTACTCTATAAAAATGATGAACAAGCTGATTTTAGAAAATCCTGAAAAAAAATGTACATGAACTGATGCTGAGTGAAATGAACAGAACCAGGAATACACTGTACACAATAACAACAAGAATGTGCAATGATCAACTATGAAACACTTGATTCTTCTCAGTGTTTCAGTGATCCAAAGCAATCGCAATAGACTTTGGACAGAAAATGCCATTTGCCTCCAGAAAGAGAACTAACGAGACTGAATGTAAATCAACAATGCTATTGTCATTTCTTTTTTCTGTTTTTTATTTCTCCTAAGGTTTTTCCCTTTTGCTCTGATTTTTCTCTCCCAACATGATTCATAAAATAATGTGTATTCAAAATAAATAAATTTATTAGAATTCTGGCTTCTTTCCTACAGGTCTTTTGGTCAGTCATTTAACCTGTATAGTCTTTTCTTTCCTCCTTTGTAAAATAAAATGGTTGGACAAGAAAAAAAAAAAGACAAAGGGAAGGAAGATATATGAACATTGAGAGAAAAGGGAAAGTATGGTCCAGTGAAGAAGATGTTTTTATTGTTTATATGTAGAAGAAAACTTGAGCATGATTGAAGAATTAATGGCAGCAGTGAAAGAGCCAGCAGGGAGATAACCAGAGGAGGAATAATTAAATAGGCAATCTGTTGGAGAAGACAAGAGTGGGAGATGGGGATGGGATCAGAATGTGAGAGTATTGTCAAGTACTGTTAAAATGAAGTGAAAGGCCGAAGAGGGAGCTCATAGTGTTAATCCTCAATTTTGCTAGTTGTATAAATGGTGAGTTCCTTAAATGACAGGATAGAGGAGAAGAATTAAGGGAGACAGGAGAGAAAAGTAGGTTTTGGAATATCTTCTGTGGTGAGATAAGCAATTAATTGATGATAGGAACAGGGATGACTTGCTGACATAGAACTCAATAGGTCACAGGATGCAAGCACTTGGTATTTGATTTCTAGCCCATAGATTAAAAGCCCAGTGAGTATCCAACTCAACTTTGTCAGTGCCCTCAGAAATGGAGAGAAGCAGCATGCATGGCTTAGTACATAGGGCACTGAAAAATCTGGTTTTAAATCCTGCCCCAGACTTATGCTAGCTATATGACTCTAGGCTGTCATTTAATATCTCTAGGACTCAGTTTCCTTATCTGTGAACTGAGAGATTTGGATTTGATGCCTTATTATAATAGCTTTTCCAAATTTAAATCTATGCTCCTGTGTCTCTTAGTTAGCTTTATGCACTTCTCATGAATTCAGGTAGGTATCTCTTACTTTTTATTTTACATATGACCTTGTATGTTTAAACATACAAGCAGATTTTCTGTTCTGCAGATTTTTAAGTATATGCAAAAAACGTCAGGCATGGAAATTATTTAAGTTGTGATCTCCTAAAACTGTGTGTGTGTGTGTGTGTGTGTGTGTGTGTGTGTGTGTGTGTGTGTGAATGTTGAGCTTTCAGTCAATTTGAGATCAGTGCCAGCAAACAAATGGAGTAGAGACCAGTAGTACACTACTAATGGTTTTTTGGATATGTTGACTTTTGCTCTTCTCTGCATCTGCTTTTCCCAGCACATCTTGAAATTCTACTGTCCTCTCAAATCCATGAGATCTCTTGGTGTTTTTAATATAAACTTAATAAGATAAAAAATTCACAGAAATAAATGGAAATCTTACTGAGATTCAGTTACTCTAAAGAACTGTCTAGCAATTCATCTAGAAAAAAAACTACATGAATGAATAACACATTTACAGAAACCATGATATAAACTTGGGAGGGTGAACACAGAGTTAGTCCATTAATCCATATATTTCTGACAAGCCCTTCAGATAGAAAAATAACTGAGATGAGAACTGAATAAGAGGAGACTGATGTTGGGGTATGATGGAATTAACATAGAGGCTGTTATAGGGGATTTAATTTTTTAGTGTTTTCCCTTCAGCAATCAGTAAACCCTATAAACCAGGGTTTAACATATTATTTTGTTGGTGATAGAACCTTAAGAAAATGATGGAGAATATGTTAACAGTGAAGATGAAATATAAAAGTCTCCTATGGGTTTTTAGAGAGCTGATTGTTAAACATTTACTATTTTACTTCTGGTGAGATACTTCAATATTTCTTTTAAAACCTCTACTCCCTGCTGCAAAACCCTATCTTTAGCAAGCTGCAGAAGAGTCAGATTTGCATGTATGAAGTGGCTTAAAAGCATCATTAAGAATGGGCCAGTGATGGCTTTTGTGATTATTTTTTTTTAATGCATCAGTCCATTATCTGTGGAACCTTGATTAATCCCAGGCATTGCTGATTTTGAGAATTCGAATGATATCACTAGCAAATAATTCAATAGTTTTATGTCATTTGGGAAAGTGGATCCAATTAAAATATCAGGTTTGTCTCTCCATAACAACCTTGGTCAGCAGTAACATTGATTTCTTACAAAGTAATCACTAGATGCTAATATTGGAACAGTGGATTGTTAGATTAAGGAATAACCCAATGGAATCATGTAGCTAGTATGCCTGCTTCACTTTATAAATGAGGAAAGTGAGCCTCAGAGAGGTTGTGAATTTTCCAAGGTCATAATGGAGTTGATTTTGACTTCCCATACCCAGCCTAGCAGAGCATATTCATCAAATTTGTGAGCTCAATTTTCTACAAAGATCCTTTGTATTTATTCCATTTCTCAAATATTGTTTTCTCTAGTAGTTTCATTCAGCATTTTTGAGTATATACTAAATGAATGAATATATTATATAATACACATGATTATATTATACTACATGCATTATTAAAGATGAGCAAGACATAGTTCCTGCTCTTAAGGAGCTTATTAGCTAAAAGAAATGTGGCCATCCATTTTCCTTAACTAACTTATAAGTTCTTTGAGTTCAAGGTCCATGTTTCTTGTGTACTCCTATTTCACAATGCCTAAGAGAGGATATAGTAACTACTCAATATATATTGTCAAAGGGCATCCTCAGAATCCCCATTGTATTTCACACCTAATCATTCCTGACAAATATGGAATGTTGGGGAACCCCAAAGAGTTCAGTTTGGCACATGTTAGTGATCTGATGATTTTGATTTTGCATTTACTGTCATAAAAACTTTGGGTCATTCCAATACTTCTTTGGAATGGATTGAAAAGCTACACCACCACAGCCTTGCCTAAATCCTTCTAGGCAGTTTGTCAGAGTGATTTATAAGCTTTTCAAATTGAATTTATCCCTGAATTGTTTCATTGCTCCATTTTCTTTCCAATTTCTATTGAAATAAAACAACTTCTTTTGAAAACTCAGTGTATATAATTCCTCGAGGCAAAAACAAAAAAACCAAACACAAACCTATGTTTAATGAACCTACAAGGTACCTTATTTGTGACTAAGAAATACTGGTGTTATTGGCAAGAAAGTTAGTAAGAGCTTTAATGAGGTCTTCCCATGCTCCTTCCCTCAGTCATAGATTTTTGGAGGAGCAAGAGTTGGAACTTGTTTCATGAAATTTACTTGTTTTACAGATGATACACCTGAAATTTAGGGTGATTAAATGACTCTCCCAATGTCACAAATCCATCTCATGTAGTTATGGGACTGCAATTTAGAGACTGTGATCTGTGTGTTTTGAACTGGAGAGGCTTTTCATTAGAAGTCATCTAGTCAAAACATTCATTTTCATAGATGAGGAGACTGACACCTCCACAAGCTAAACAATTTGCCCAAGGTTACAAACCTAAAATCTGAATTTGAAATCTAGATCCCTTGACTACAAAATCAGAAGTCTTTATTTTATACCAAATCTCATGTTCTACTAAAATATTTTTAATTAAGTAATTATTTTAATAATCATATTCTATTTAGAGGCAGAATGATATAGTTGATAGCATGTGGAACTTGACACCAGGAAGACTTAAGTTTGTATCTTGATTTTGATTCTTATCAGAGCTGGAATCTTGGATTACAGTTTAGTCAAGTTGTTAAACAATCCTAGGACTTATCTACCAAGTTATAAATCAGGTATATAGAGTTTACCAATCAAGAATTCTATAGAGCAATAAATGACAAATATTTGGCACATAAAAGGGCACATACTCGTCTTGCCCTTTCTTGGTAAATATGTGGAAATGGGAAAAGCATGTAATGAGGGCATGAGTGTGCACAATGTTTTGGGACATGGGAAACTGGGCTCCAGATCAGACTTTGCTACTATTGTGGCGCAAGACTAAATCTGACATGTCCACAGAATGGAATTAAGAAATGCATATAGACAATATAATCTTTAACAATTTAAAGTTAGTTCAACACCATGGAAAAAAAAACATTCAGGAAAGATATAGTGTTGATATGGTAGGGTCTTTGCTTCCAAGTTTGCCACAATGGCACACCTGGTCAAAGAGATGCAGTGATTTGGACAAGGCTGGAAAGTCCATCAGGCATGAGGAGCCCCTGAGGTGGCTTTCCCACTCCGGGTAATTCAGTACTTATGTCAACAGAACAAATCTTAATAGCATCTTAGAGAAGGAGGGAACGTTTGAGGCAAGAACCTTCCAGCTTAGTTTGCAGCATGTTAAATTTCTAGTTACTCAAAGGAGTTAATTTTCATGGTTCTCAATCATGTTTCTGTCATAGCCCGTCCCTTGTGTGACATTGAACAGTTTTTTTTTTACCCCTTCATCCTGATCTAGGTTATCTCATATGTAAAATGAGAGACTATATGATCTCTAAAGATTCCTCTTAGTTCTAACATTTCATGAACATGTGAAATATTTCCTTCATGTTTTCATGTACTCCATACACAAACCCCATCATTATTCTGACACCCAGCACCTCCTTCACCTTCTTTTACCCATTTGTTACTCTTTTGCTATTTGATGGTCCAGGTCTAGTTCTTCAGAGACTCACATATATCTTTTCTCGCCATGAGTTACAAAAATGCCAACTGCTTAGTGGTTGATGCTTTCAGGCACTGTATTAACTGCCCTGCTGGCCTTCTAAAGATTGTGAACATAAACCATATTCAACTTAAATGTAATTTATTTCAAAGACTTTGTGCTGTGGATCATTCTCTGATAGAAGCTGTCCCCTGACCAGGAGTGAGATTACATTAGTTGAGGACAAATGTAGAGTACATATTCCTTGGTGTGTCTGGGTTTCTTGATTTGCATACATGGCAGGCTTTTGAATAAAATAACAATAGCATCACTTTACCTGTATAAGAATTTTGAGATGTTCAGAGCTTTTTCTATGACAAAAACCCTATTGAGTAGGTAGTAGAATATTATTATCTCCATTTTACAGATAAAGACACTTTATCTGTAAAGTATCTCTTTGAGTAAATCAAAGAGATATTATATGACTTGCCCCTGGTCACATAGCTAGTAAAGTTCAGAGCCAAGAGTTAAACATTGATTTCCCAATTCATTTCTAGCATGCATTTTAACTGAATTCAGTTCATTAAATAGTTTTTACCTATCATTTCTTTTGTGCTCTAAATCCCTTCTCACTAGTTTTGACTAAAATAAAACATTGATAACATTGACTTCAATTTCATAAATAAAAGATGGATTATTTTTAAATTTCATATTTAGGAAAGAAGCATTTATTAAGTAATGACTATCTTCCAGATGCTGCACTCAGTCCTAGGGATACAAAGAAAGGCATTGACAATCACTGACCTATAAGAGCATCATTTCTAATAGAGAGCATACACTGTTCAAGAAAATGAATTTCCTATCCATTAGAAAACATGTTAATTTGTAAAAAGAATACCAATATTTTGTCATTATGAAAATTATTGTTCTTTATTGAAGCTCTCTACATTTGAAATAAAAGCAAGGGGTGGCATTTAAATAAATGACTATCTTGGCAAACTGTTTATTCTATTGAGTTAATCCATGAAGTAATTTTTCTTTTTCATGCAGAATATATATCAAATGCATTTATTAGATCTACTCTTCTTGGGATATAATCACATTCATTCTGTGTCCTAGAGAATTTTTATTTTATAGGGTCATTCACTGAATCATAAATAAGAAACAAAACTAGACAAGCTATCTTATTAAATAGAAAAAGTGCTATGGATTACTGACAACTGAAACTGGAAAGTTTGGATCAGAAAAAAAAAAATTGGTGAGAGATATGCTAGGACCCTGATTTTGGAATTATACTAATAACTATATTCTTAGAAAAGGGTGATTTAGATAATAATTGGAAACACACATTAACCTCTGCCTAGTGGAAGAGCATAACCTTGGTTTTCACAAACAGATGAGAAAAGACTACGCCATGCAAGTGACAATCAGTGAAACATAAGTCACTTTTGGCAAACCAGAGAGATGACCAGACTTTCAGAGTGGATGCAGAAACAGGCATAGCCATCAATGCCCCCCTTATCAAAGAGGCAGCAGAAAGTAGAGCCAAAAAGAAGTAACCTCTGAAGACATTTTTAAAAAACCAAAATCCAGACTAAACTTATAATTATTGTTTCTTCTCCGTGAAATACACAGACACAGTCCCATCCAATTTATCCCTATAGTATTACAACACCTTATTTAATACTTACTTGTAGACAACTTTCTATAGCATATTATTATCTATGATTATCTAATATTCATTAAGCTTTATGACATTTGTATGAAGTCTTACAGTGACTTTAATACACTTTTCTTACTGTCTCTTTGCTTCAAGAGATTTTATTTTACCTATTGTTATTATATTCCAAGATTTCTCTTTTATATTTATTTTGCATCACAAGTCTTTTTGATCTTTTCACAGAAAACTTATATTGTTGCAAAATAGCCTATTATATGAGAATTGGGGAGAGAAAGAAAAGACATCCATCATGTGTTTTCCCTTATTTTACATACTGGAATTTGAGTAGATTCTACCTCTTCTACAATAATTCTCTAGCTATTTTAATCCCCACTCTTATTAGTTTGCACTATCCATATACAATGGTTTGACATGAAATTGAACTTTAGGAATTATTGCTCACCCAATATAGTTGTAACTAGTGAGTGAGGAATAATTTTACCATAATTTAAAAGCAATCTCTTAATTAATTAACAGAGAGATGAAGAAAGTGTTGTTTGTATGCAGTCAGCAACTCAAGGAATGCATATGTGTTAGATGAATGTCAACTGAATTTATATAAATATATATGCATATATATTTATGCATTCATGAAAAATATATAATATAAAAATAAAAATAAGGTGAACATATATATATATGTATGTGTGTATGTGTATGTACGTGTATGTATATGTACACATATAACCTCATTTAAAGATGCAAATGAACTTCGTATTTTCCGATGTCATCACCTAAGGTGGACCTCGCATATGGTTTTATTGTGTGGATCATGGTGGAATTATGTGAAACTTCCATTTTACTTGGCATTCTTTGGGAGAATGCTTCATTGTGAGAATGACAAAAGGGTACCTATGCATGATTTGCTACACTGATTTATAAACCATGTATTATTCTGTTTATTCAGCCTCCAAGTGTCAGAGGAAAACTGGAAAGATTTTAAATTAAATTTCCAGGGTGCTTTGCCCACATTTAGATAATAATATCTTGAATAAAGGCAATAATATTCCTTCTCCCTCCTATCTTGGTAATATTACATCTGGAAGTATTGATTTCTGGGTGTTTCATTTTTAGAAAGAAAACATAGAAAAGCTGAAAAAAGCATCTTGAGAAAGCTTGAGATAGCTTAGGGTGAATAAGATACTATAGTGCTCTTCAAGTATTTGAAAGGCTACCAAGTGGAAGATGAATATTATTGTTTTGCTTTGAAAAAAAGAAAGATTACATATAAAAGTGAGAAAGAGATTCTGAGAAATTAGACCTAACTAGTGGTGGAATGAGCTACATTGTTACAGATTTTCAAGTGAAATCTTGGTGACCACAGGTTGTATTAGGAATCAATAACCTCTGACATCCCCTCCAGCCTCAGGGACATGATGTGAGCTTTAAGTGAGGTGATGGAAGTGCCAGAGAAGGATGCGTATGCAAGAGGTATAATGGAGGTAGAAATGACAAGGTCTGAGAATTGACTGTATATGTGTGGGGTTCAGGGAGAACAATTAAGAGAGAGTGAGGAATCAAGGATGACACTAGATTGCAAGCCTGAATGACTGGGAGGATGATGGTACCCTTGACAATAATAAGAATGTCAGTAAAAGGAGAAGGCTGGGCTGTGTGTGAAAGAATCAATTTCTTTCTGTATATGTTGAATTGAAGTTACTTTTAGAAATTCAATTCTCAATGTTTCACAGGGAATTCAGGAAAGCAAGATTAGAAGTCAGAGAGAACCATTTGCTTAAAGATGACATTTGAATCTGATCTGATCTAATATAATGTAAATCCAACATGAATGTGAAAAATATTATATCCACATAATCTGGTGATGTAATATAGGCAAGAAGGAGGTTAGAATATGATCATCTAGCCTCAGATTAGCAGTGTGATCTTGGGCAAGTCATTTCTTTTTGCTGCAGTCTCTCCAACTATATAAAATGGTGATGATACTAATAACACCTCCCTCCTTGGGTTGTTGCTAGAATAAAATGAATAATATTCTAAACTGCTTAGCATAGTAATGCTATACATAGTACAGAGTAGGCAATGTATAAATGCTAGCTATTGTCATTTTTATTATTAATATCACTTATGAATATTAATTTTATCTATGTGTGATAATTAAGACTGAGAAGTATTGTTCAGACCCATAAGAGGGGAAACAAGTAAGAGAAGTGTCATAGAAACTACAAAGAGAGAATCAAGAAGAAAAGGATGGTCTGAAAGGACTAAGATAGGGATCAAGAAGGAGAAAAGTCCATTTGATTTGTCAAATAAGAACACATTAGTAATGTTCAGAAAATATTCTCAGTTGAGTGATGAATTAATGTTAGAATGCAAAATGTTAAAAATGAGAGTGAATAGAAAGATAATAGAGGCACCTATTTTAGATAGCCTTTTCAAGGTGTTTAGTCACAGAAAGAAGAAGAGACAGTGCAGTAAGTAGAAGAGATTAATGACTTCAGTGATGAAGGAAGGAATTGAGATATTTGTAGGAAATAGGGAAGCAGCCAGTGAATAGGGAGAGATTAAAGATTCTTTTTTATTTTTATTTTTTTATTATTAATACTTTTTATTTGCAAAACATATGTATGGGTAATTACTAAACATTAACCCTTACAAAGCTTTCTGTTACAAATTTTTCCCCCCTACTCCCCACCCCTCCCCTAGATAGCAGGATATCCACTACATGATAATTATGTTAGAATACTTAAGTCGAATATATGTATAGTTATTGCCACAAATCATTTTTTTTTTGTTCAGGATAAATCGTATCTATAAGAGAGAATAATCTGATAAAGGAAATACAATGCAAGCAAACATCAATAGAGAACATGAAAATGTTATGTTGTGGTCCACATTTCACATCCCTCACTCTGAGTGTATATGGCCTTCTTCACTGCACAATTGCAATTGGTTTGAAGCATTTCATTGTTGAAGAGAGTCATGTCCATTAGAACTGATCCTCATATAGAACTGTTGTTGCCGTGTACAATGATCTCCTGGTTCTGCTCATCTCACTCAGCTTCAGTTCATGCAAGTCTCTCCAAGCCTCTCTGAAATCGTCCTGCTGGTCGTTTCTTACAGAGCAATAATATTCCATAACATTCATATACCATAATTTATTCAGCCACTCTCCAATTGATGGGCATCTACTCAGTTTCCAGTTTCTAGGCACTACAAAAAGAGCTGCCACAAACATTCTTGCACATGTGGGGCCCTTTCCTTCTTTTATGATTTCTTTGGGATATAATCCCAATAGAAACACTGCTGGGTCAAAGGGTATGCACAGTTTGATAACTTTTTGAGCATAGCTCCAAATTGCTCTCCAGAATGGTTGGATCTGTTCACAGCTCCACCAACAATGCATCAGTGTCCCAGTCTTCCCACATCCCCTCCAACATTCATCGTTATCTTTTCCTGTCTTTTTAGCCAATCTGACAGGTGTGTAGTGGTACCTCAGAGCTGTCTTAATTTGCATTTCTCTGATCAATAGTGATTTGGAGCACCTTTTCATATGATTATAAATAGTTTTAATTTCATCATCTGAAAATTGTCTATTCATATCCTTTGACCATTTATCAATTGGAGAATGGCTTGAATTTTTATAAATGTGAGACAATTCTCTATATGTCTTAGAGATGAGACCTTTATCAGAATCCCTAAATGGAGATTAAAGATTCTTAGGAGAATAGTGGTGATAGAAGGGAAAATCTGTTAGGACAGTTAAAATTGAATGTTGTATCTTTTAGGAGTATCTCTACCTTATAATTCAAGGGCTTGGGCAATTCCTGATACTTAAAGGGTAACCTTTGTTACACAAATAACTAATTCTTCTGAACTTTAAATTAATAATCTATAAACAATTAAAAGGTTTAAATACATAACCTTTAAAGTCACTTCTAACTTTATATCTCTTACTATATAACTCATTGTTTACAAAATCTTTTAAAATAGCATATCTGAATGAAACAAAAAAAAAAAAAACCTTTTTCCAGATTGGATGAAGGGGGGAAAAAAAGAGTAAAAGTGATGAAAAAGGGGAAAGAAGGGGAAGAGGAGGAAAGAGATACTTGTGGACTGGGATTTGAACTTTTTCATTGTTGGAGTAATTGAAAAGTTGATATACAGGATTTGTTGCTTATAATTTCAAGGTAGCCTCACTATTTGTCCAAAAATTAGAAAGCATAATTAATTTATATTTATCTTTATATGCAAATGTGTGTGTATGTGTGTACGTATGTATGTATAATGTCTAAGTTTAGACTTCTGGTGAAAAATATGATTGTGGTAAAATCCTAACTTTAAAGAGATTTCCCAAACATTGATTTTAATCTAGACTGCTGGATTCATAAATATAGGCTCTAAGTCTGACCTAAAGCTTTTTTTATGTTTCTGAGCACTTAGAACACTACTCTGCACATAACAGGTTCTCAACAAATATGTTCTTTGTTGAACTGCTACTAAAGAAATGATATGATTTTATGGGTATTCTTTTCCTCAAAAAAGTTTTGATGTGGCAAATATTTATGTATTTACTTATTTTGTTGAGGCAATTGGTATTAAGTGACTTGCTCAGGATCAGCTAGGAAGTGTTAAGTATTTGAGGCCACATTTGAACTCAGGTCTTCCTGGCTCCAGTACTAGTGCTCTATCCACTCCACCATCTAGCTGCCCCATAGCAAATACTTTTAATTTTTAGTTTTAGATTTTAAGTTTTAGTCATGTTGCTAATACAGAATCAGAGTTAGATTCAAGATTTCCCAGTGAGAAAATGTGACTTAAAGATTTTACCTTTTTTGGACCTTTGTATTTAATTGCAAGCGCAGTTAAAGAGAATTTAGGGGTTAAACAAGAATCACCAGAAAAACCATGGTGGCCACTGAGTTGCTGAGTTGGAGGATCTTAACACTAAAAACAGTGTAAATTATAAATATGTCTTGGATAATTTTTTCCATGGCAAAATCTAAATGAAAAATCTTTCTGCTACTTTTTAGATGTCAATTCTTAATAGAAACTTGAGGTAAGCAATATAATATTTCATTCCTTTAAGGTTACGACATTACATCACATACCTATTTTTCACAATGAAGTAAATCGTTTCTCAGGCACTGTAAAACATCCTGGAAATACAACTACTTTTGTACCCTGGAGTTTTATCTGGCTGGTGCCCCTTTTCTCTTGCCCTCCAGTAACATATGATTCTTAACAAGCCCTTGACTTTGCCTTTACCCAACAACCCTTCCTAATGCTTCCTAATGAATTTTTGAAATAGCTTCAGGGAGGATGCAGCAATTTCAAAATATCTCATGGACTACAAATATCTTACGGAGAAAGAGAATATCCATTCCAAACTACTCATTTTATAGACAAGGAAAATGAGAAGTAGAGTAGTTAAAATGAATTTCCCATTTACACACAGGGAGTGTTATGGGTGGAACTACAGCTGGAATACAGATTTTCTGACTCCTCCAACACAGAAGTAATAAAATATTTTCTGAGTTTAAAAACAATTGACTACTTTGAGAAAACACTGAAGGTACATATCTATTTTTCTTTCTAAATATATATTTGTATATATTTATGCACTTAAATATTTTATGTACCAGATATATAATTTAGATATCTACACAATTTACACATATCTATTTAGTTATACCAGATATCTATATTTTAGAGATCTACATCAAAACTTTACACATATATATGTATATATATATATGTTTATTCACACACATATATTTATACATACATACATAAATATATATGCACATATACAAAGAGATATCAATAGATCTCTGGATATAGATAGATAGCTATATATTTAATTTATATGTAGCTACATATATGTAGCTACTTAATATCTATGCATATATATACATTATTTCTATGCATATATGTACTTAAAATTTAAATATCTACTCTACTTATATTTATTTTATAGCTATACATCTATGTATTGAGAGATGTGCAGAAATATATTGCTGTATATATGTGTGTATTATATAGGCATGCATATAAATATTTATATTCACACATATGTACACACATACTTTAGGTATCTATGTAATCTATATGTAATTATATGGATGTATGAAATCTTTCCTTTTCACATACATACACACACATACACACCTATCTAGATACTAGATAAGGTTTCATTGGTATAGTCCAATGGGGGAAATCTTCTTTATTGGCACCTGTTCTGAAACTTATAATCTTGAGAGTTAACAGAATTACTAAAAAGTTAAGTGACTTACCCAAAATCACAAAGCCAGTACATGTCGGGGGCAGGACTTGAACCCAGAACATCTCAATCTTAAAATGAGTATTTTATCTAGTCTACTATGTTGCACATATAATTATATTTATAGAATAAAACATTTATGAAACAATGTTTTCTTTGGCTTTGGAATGCTAAAGAAAATACAACACTGGAATGACAAATTCACCAAATAATAATTACACAAATTGTTCTACTTTTGTTCACCTTGATCAACACTGAATCTCTAGTCTTCATTCCTTTATCCAGATATTTCACCATGCATGCAATGCTTTTTAATCTGAATTTTCCCCTATAGAATCAATTTTTATCTTTTTTCAAGGCAAAATCAGGTGCCATATCCTCTGGAAAAATTTTTTTGACTCTCTCATGCTTTCAATATCCCCTCTTTCAAAATTATATTTTATAATTTTGTAGATATTATTACTTTGCTTAACTGTATACATATTAAATCTTTCTTCCCAGTAGAATGAAGAACATTTTTCTATTTTATTTTTTATAACCCAAATTCCTGAATGTCTCACATGCAATAGGTACTTGAATAATGGTTAAATTGAAGTGAATCATTAAGAAAGCAATAAAATATATACCTAAAAAGAAAACACACTATAATGTAATGCTCATATATGAAGAACAAAGATATTGAAGATATGTGAGAGAGAATAATTATGAGCCAATTAGGGAGCTATATTGATAGTCCACCCAATTTTTCTATATTGAAAATTTACTGACTATGACTACGGTAGTTTGTAGAGGTACAGAAAAGTTTTGAAAGTATGTTTAGAAGAGCTTTTGTTATGTTAAAGAGTTATGAGAAAAGCTCTAGATTTAGAATCATGTCTCTAACAATTCTAAAGAATATTTGGAGTGGGGCAGGAAGAGTAGTGAAGAGGTGAGGAGAGAAGAGGAAAGGAGAGGGAAAAGGAAGGAAAAGGGAGAGGTAGAGGGAAAAGGAGAGGAGAGGGAAAGAGGAAGGTAAGGAGGAAGAGAGATACAGAGACAGAGAAAGAGAGTCAGCGATAGAGACAGAGAGAGAGATTGAAAGAGAGGTAGAAGAGTAGAAGAAAGTGAAGGTGGAGTAAAGGAGGAAGGAGGAAGGGGGAGAGAGAGAGAAATACAGAAGCGGACTCAGACAGATTGACAGACAGTGACACAGACACACAGAATTAATGAATTTTAGTCTACCTGGAAGACCTTCCTTGTCCTTTTCCATAGAGAACTCCACTCAATTAAGCATTTGCTAAGAATGCAATATTATCACTACTATCACCACCACCGCTATTATTACTATTATTACTACTATACTACAACTGCTACTATAATGCTAGTAGTACTGCTATTGTTGTTACTGCCATTGCTACTATTATTACTATTACCACTACTTACTATTGACAGTAATGATAACAATAATATTAATAATCTCAGCTTCTCTTTGGATATGAAATAAGCATATAAACAAGAATTATATATTTTCCAGGCAGGAATGAGGAAAGATTGGACAAAGAAGTGTAATAAAAGAATAAATTTGCTGGGTGAAAATAGCAAAATTCTGTCCTGTCAGGTCACTTCTTAATTATATCAATCAGACAAAGATCTAACTCCTCATGTTTATTTTCAGTTTGCTGTAGCAGTGTCCTTCACTTGTAATAATCCAGTTGTTATGTTGGCTCTCATAAGCATGCCTTGGCTTCTTTCATTTCCATGGAGATCCAAAGTTGAGAAAAACTCCACACGTTTTAGCACACTTGCAAATAAATGTTTATATTAATTTCCCTATGTACTTCATAGTAAGTCCTTCAGTCTCATTAGAGCTGAGTTTTCTCATCTGTAAAAAGGGAGAATAATACTATGCTCTCTAAGAGCTCTTTCTGTTTTAAATCTATGGCTTCATGATTTAATAATAGGACAAATATGACTAGCATAAATGTGGATAGTAAAGGCATCCATTTACATAGTGTGACTTCAGAAGCCCTTAAAAAACAAAACCATTAGCCCTTCATGATCCTTTTCTTTATATTGCTATTGCCTGAAACTTAACAAATATACCATGACCCATTTGTTATATTGCCTTCTGTAAACATTTTTAATAACTGAATATAATTGATTTTCTTCATAATCCTATCTTTTGTGCTTTATTCACGTAAAGCCATTATTTTGAAAAGGGATCTATAAGTTTCAACTAAACTATCAAATGAGCGCATAAAACACAAAAATATTAAGAAACTTTGTTCCAATCATTTAAGTCTTTAATGAGTTATTCAACCGTAAGCAATCAGTATAACATAGCTCAGAGATGTCAATAGTGGCTTGAAACTGAATGACTTCCACCACGTTACCCAATACATCTCAATGAGATTGAGATGTAATTGGGAAACATTTAACAGTGTAAGTAAAATTACAATAGAACACAGATAATGTTAACATATGGTTTCCTAAATTAATATTCATCCTTCAGGGGTCCATAGCTATGGATGATCTTCATTTTTATACAATATTGATACTACTGAGAGAGCAGGCAGAGTTTTGGATTTGGAATCAGGAAAAACTAAATTCAAGTTTTGCCTCTGAAACTGATTATCTTATTCTAGGAAAGTAACCTCACCCAATTTATCTCTGGAATCTGCCAAGGATTATCTATCAAGTTATGTACAGCATGCTCTCAGATATGGCTCATTAAGGTAGAAGACTGGTACAACAATACTTTGTTTCTTAATTTGATCACAATATCATTGCTTATGCAGTCTTTGTACCCATTTTCTGTTTTACTTATTGCATCACAATGGTCCATATTGATTTGGATAAGTTTGTAGTTCACAAAATGTTGACATTTCCCATAAAAATAAAATTCAGTAGCAAGAATCACAAGGAGAAACGGAGGAAAACTTTTGTGCATATAACCTCTTTTTCCTTTGTTAAACAATTTTAATATGTAAAATGCACTTTGATAACTCTTTCCTAATATTTACCTCTAAATAGCAAGTTGTAATATTTCATTTCAATCATTATACTTAAAAGTCTGAACTAATTTTTAATTTAAGTTGAATTATATCTGCATGATTTACTAAAACAAGGCATGACTTCCTCTCATTTTCTTAAGGTGAATGAGAAACTTTAGCTTTGAGAAAAATTAAGTTTTAATAGGAAGTCAAAATTGGAAGGAAGGAAGAGAACAAATAGTAAGAAATTATTTTCAAACATGGAGTACTTGAGAAGTAAGGTAAGTCTGGGGGAGATGTAGCAGGAAATGAGACTGAAAATAAAATTCAATTAGGTAAATGTTTAATATGTGCTTAGTGCTGAGATACATGAAAAAATATTAGAATTCAGGACCTCAAGGAGCAAACATTCTAGTTTGCAAATAACCAGTTATATCAAATAACTATAACATAGCTGAAAAGATGTTTCTCCATCACATGCCTTGAACATGATAGGCAATTAATACATATCTTTTGAATGAAAATGCATTGCCTTTATATAGTCACAATGTGTACTAGACATGCCTGAAGTGTTTATTAACTTACTAGGTTTATTAACTTAACTATGTAGGATACCTACATAGAAATATACAAAGTGAATGTTGGAATGCATTTTAAAAAAATGCATTTAAAAAAAAAAAAAAAAAAACCTTTCATCCTGCCTCAGTTAAATAGATTACTCTTTTCCAACATTTCCTTAGCACTGGCCACTGTTCTTGGTATTGTACATTGCTGTGCTTTTTGTACTGTATTTGCTTTGACCACTATTATTAAAGTTTACTTAATAAATTTCTATTAAGAATATAACAGACCCAAGTTCCTTCCGGGGGTGGAGCCATGGTGGCGGAGATCAGACAGGATTCTCTGTAACCTCCTCTAACCTCCCCTCAAACCAACAAAATATGAAGCCTCTAGACTGATTCTGAAGCAAAAAAAATCCACAATATCCGGAGAGCAACGCGATTCTAGAAGAAGATACTCTGGAGGAACCTCAAAACAGGTCTGTTTTAATGGGGCAGGGGGTGGCCTGCTGAACCCAGACTGCATCACAGGGAGACCGGGGCAGGGAGCTGGAGCAGGGAGCTGGAACAGGAGTCAGAACAGGAGTGGGAGCGTTGTGCTTTTCACACACCTGGGAGTCTTCTGCGAGCCTCTTGGAACAATTTGTCCTGATTGTGGGCAGGTGGTTTAAAGGGTCTGCCTTTTGAGGGGGATAGATTGTGAACCACTGAACCCCTGATGAGCATCCTAACTAGCTGCCATTACACAGCACCTTAAAGCAATCAATCAAACAACAGGTATGATAAGCACCAGAAATAATTCAATCAGCAGAGCTGCCCAGCCCTGACATAATTCAATCAGCAGAACTGCCCAGTTCCTGAAATAACTCAATCAGCAGAACTGCCCCAGGGCAAATTAAAGCAGCTGTCCCACCTTTGCCCTAAACAGACCTCACACCTTTAAAAAAATGAATAAAAAACCAAAAAGAGCTCTCACCATAGACAACTTTTATGGAGAGAGGGAAGAACAGACCTCAAATCCTGAGGCCCCTAAAGGTAAAGCAACTCCAGAAAAAACCCCAAAGAGAGACATAAATTGGTCTCCATGTCACAAGGCTTTCTTTGAAGATTGCATAAAGAATCTTAAAGAGAGTTAGAAGAAACATGGGGAAACGAAATGAGATCACTACAAAATAAAATAGAAAAAATGGAAAAAGAATGCAGTGAACAAAAAAAATGTAATTGGTCAATTGCAAAAGGAACTAAAAACAGTAACTGAAGAAAATAAGACATTAAAAATTAGAATCGAACAATTGGAAATGAATGACTCATCAAGACTTCAAGAATCAGTTGAACAAAAACAAAAAAATGAAAAGATAGAGAAAAACATGAAATATCTCCTAGGAAAAACAACTGACCTGGAAAATAGATCTAGGAGAGACAATCTAAGGATTATAGGGCTTCCTGAAAGCCATGATGAAAAAAAGAACCTGGACACTATATTCCAGGAAATCATAAAAGAAAACTGCCCTGATATTTTACACCCAGAAGGCAAAATACTCCTTGAAACAATCCACCGATCACCTCCTGAAAGAAACCCAAAAATTAAGTCCCCCAGAAATATTGTGGTTAAATTCCAGAACTATCATACCAAGGAAAAGATATTACAAGAAGCCAGAAAGAAACAATTTAAATATCGGGGAGCTACAATTAGGATCACACAGGACCTAGCAGCTTCTACTTTGAAGGATCGAAGGGCCTGGAATCAGATATTCTGAAAGGGCAAAGGAACTTGGATTACAGCCAAGAATAAGTTACCCAGCTAGAATGAGCATTATCTTCCAGGGAAGAAGATGGTCTTTCAATGATATAGGAGAATTTCACCTATTTCTACTGAAAAGACCAGAACTGAACAAAAAAATTTGATCTACAAACACAGAACACAAGAGAAACATAAAAAGGTAACAAGAAAAAATAACTCTTGAGAACTATATTTATGTTATAGATACTTATAGAATGAGGGTTGATTTTATGAATTGATTATTACATTATGATTATGATATGATTACTGTGATTTTATGATTATTATCCTATGATTACTGTGATTTTATGATTATTATTATATGTTTATTATGATTTTATGAATCTTATGATATGATAAACTGAAAAAGAAATTAGAGGTAGAAAAGGGATAACACTGGGAGAAGAGGAAAAGGAGGTAAAATAAGGGAAATTACATCACATGTAGAGGCAAAGAAAACCTATAATGATTGAGGGGAGAAAAGGGAGGGGAATGAGAATTGGGTTAATCTCCATCTCATCAGATTTGGCTCAGAGGGAATAATAGACGTACTTATAAGGAAACTGGAGGGAAAGGGGGGGGAAAGGGGATAAGAAAGAGAAAAGCATAAGCTAGGGTAAATAAGATGACAGGAAATACAGAATTAGTTATTTTAACTGTGAATGTGAATGGAATGAACTCTCCCTTAAAGCAGAAGCAGATAGCAGAGTGGATTAAAAACCAGAATCCAACAATATGTTGTATACAAGAAACACATCTAAAACATAGAGATACATATAGGGTGAAGGTAAAAGGCTGGAGCAGAATCTATTATGCTTCAGGTGAACAAAAAAAAGCAGGGGTAGCAATCCTGATCTCAGACCAAGTAAAAGCAAAGATAGACTTAATTAAAAGAGACAAAGAAGGAAATTATATCTTCCTAAAGGGTACCATAGATGATGAAGCAATATCAATACTAAACATATATGCACCAAGTGGTATAGCATGGAAATTCCTAGAGGAAAAGTTCAGAGAGATGCAAGAAGAAATAGACAGCAAAACTATAATAGTGGGGGATCTCAACCTCCCTCTCTCAGAACTTGATAAATCAAACCACAAAATAAATAAGAAAGAAGTTAAGGAGGTAAACAAAATGTTAGAAAAGTT
>JAJPUD010009341.1:65331-76264 GCA_023553655.1 Myrmecobius fasciatus | reverse complement strand
AGAGAGAGAGAGAGAGAGAGAGAGAGAGAGAGAGAGAGAAAGGGGAGGAGGAGAGGGAGGGAGAAAGAGAGGGGAGGAGGAGGGGAGGGAGAGAGAAAGAGGGGAGGAGGAGAGAGAGGGAGGCTGGCAGGCTGGGGGCCGGGAGAAAGGAAGGGGCTGTGATGTCAGCGGGGAGGCTCGTTTACCTCCCTGACCCGGGCAGAAGGCACTGCGAGGCTGCTGGAGAAGGCGTCCGGGACTGGCGGCGCCCCGAGCTCAGGTGAGCAGAACAATGGGGACTCCGCGGCGGTGGAGGAACAGTGGGGAGGTCGGGCCGGTTTCGGGACCGCAGGTTCAAGCCCCAACTCCCCTCAGGATCGGGGTGAGGGGTGGGCGGGTGGGGAAGGAAGGGACTGACGGAAAACCCTCTGAAAGACAGAGACGGACAAAGCCGGGGGAGCTGTCCTAAGTGGTGCCTCCCGGTCCCGGGAGGAATCGAGCCGGGGGGACATCGAGGAGGTAGGGGATAATGCCCTCCCCAAGGGCAGGAAGGGGGGTGGTGTATGGCAGCACCGGAGCCTACTGCCCGAGCATGGGGAGGCACCCTGCCCTGCTTCTTACAGATGGCAGAGGAATTTCCCCTGTCTCTATACAGAGACACCCCCAAGCTCAATCCAAAGATAACAAGATTTCGAGCAAAAAGAGCTTTTAGAAGTCTTCTAGGTTAACTCCTTCACTCTACAGAGAAGGAAACTGAGGCACAGAGAGATTTAGTGACTTTCCCAGTGGGGATTCGAACCGGGGTCCTGTAATAGTAAATCCAGAGCTCCCCCACTACATGAAGTCCAAACATCTGCTTCTAAATCCAGACCCCAAAACTCTTCCCCTGGCTTCAATCCCTACACTCACAGAGGGTGGGAAGGGGGAGGGGAAGCAGAGTGAAGGGAATGGGGAGGGGAGCGGTGTGTCAAGTTTCTATAGTCTCTTCAAAGGCTAATCTCCAATCCCTCTTGTCCCCTGGACAAGGACTGGGTGCCATTCATCCTTGGGATATCCAGTCCACCACCCTGGTTGGGTGTGGACAGGCTTTATGGAAAGGGAGAAGAGGTGGTCAGCTCTTTCCATAGCATAGGCCCTTCAGAGAAGCCTGGGGTCAGAACCAGCCCACAAGGAGTTGGGGGGGGGGGGGCAGATGCCTTCCAGAGGGCTCCCTGACTTCCTTCAAGTTAATAGAATTTTAAACTGGAGCAATTCCAGATGTCAGCCTTGTACAAGCCTTTTATTTTATAGGCGTGAAAACAGGCCCAGAGAATACCTAAGTAACATATCCTAAGGTCATAAAGTTGCCAGGCTAGGACTTTTCCCCTACAGCAGACAGGCAGGCAGAGGGTCCCCTGACCCTGCCTTCATTATCACTCCATCATTTCTGTGCCCACCCACACCATGAAGTTTAGGGTAAGAAGTGGAAGTTAGTGAACACTGACCAGCTGCCTGGGGCCTCTCTTCCACCCCCAGGCTCTGCTGAGTGGAAGGAGAGGCCAGGGAAAGGCTATTTTTGTGACTCCTAATTATCACAGAAGATTAAACCCCAGCCCATCACCTCGGGGCCACCCCACGCAGCCCAAAGTACAAGATATATTCCCCTTCTGGAGCACTCCTTTGCCACCCTCCCCAGCTCCAATTCCACCATCTTGTGTGTGTGTGTGTGTGTGTGTGTGAGTGAGTGTATACACGTATGTGTGTACCTGTGTTTGATATCTTTTGTTTTCACATTACTTTCATTTCCAAATAGAATCATTCTTCCTTGTAACAAAGAATAAAAAACAGGAGAAAAAATTAGCTAACTAAAACATAAACCAAATCTGACCATATATGTAATGTCTTCACATAGTCCTTCCATTCTCTAAAGGAACACCCTCATCCCACCCAGTGAATAGATAAAAACATTTATTAGTCACTTATTAGGTACCAGGCACTGTGCTATTCCATACCTCTCCCATTCTCACACCTTCCTGGCTTTATATTTATTTATATTATGTATAGAAGCAGTCACCCAGTGAACAAATATTTAAATGGCATTTTCTCTCAATGCAGTCTATTATTATTTCCATTTTACAGAGTAGACTGGAGTCTGGGAGCTGAAGTGACTTAGCAATAGTCCTCCAGCTATTAATTGTGGAGAAAATGTGGTAGAAAGAAACCTTGATTCACTTACTTGTCATTAGTGGCAATCCGGGCAAGTCCCTTTGTCTCTCTGAGCCTCAGTTGTTCACATCTGGAAAAAGGGAATAATTCCATACATGGATTATATCCCTCACAAGGTACTTGTAAGAAAGCACTTTATAAAACCAGAACTTTTTTTTTTTAGCACAATTAAAATAAGAATGAGTGGTGGACTTTATAAAAGCTAGAAGTTTTGTTGTTGTTGTTTTAGCACAATTGAAAAGGAGTGAGTGGCAGATTGGAGAATTTGAACCCAGGATTTGTGACTGGCAGATAGGGAGGGGAGACTTTCCCAAATCGATTTCTTTAGACTCACTCTCCACTGTGTGGATAGCTGGTTCTTCTGCTCTTTGTTTTTCTGAATGGGGATGAATGTCTGACTTGGTTCATGTGTGTATGTGTTTGTATGTTGGGGGAAACCATAAAGGGAACCCCAGTTCTAGAAAAAAATAAGGAAGGCAGGAATGGTGAAAGAGAAAGGGGGAAGGAATAAGCATTTATATAAGAGCCTACTATGTGCCAAGCTCCGTGCTAAGGGCTTTACAAATAGCTCTTTTTAAAAGGGGAAGGGAGGCAGAAAAGTTCTGAGTCCCTTTTTTTCCCAAATGGTCTTTCCAGTGTTTCATGTCCTATCTGGGACTCAAATCAGAACACTTTTTAAGTCACTAAAACTCAGACTGCCTGAAGCTACAGACTTTCAGGAGTGAACTGAAAACCCCACCATAGTATCAGGCCCTGGCAAACAAGTGACTAAGCTAGATCCCTCCAGATCTGCTCGATCCCTTGGGGATCTTGCCTCTTTTGCCAGAGAGGGTGGGGGTGGGGGATCCAGAGCCGGCCCACTCCTGCGGGCTCCAGCTCCTCCCTCACCCCTGGACTGAGTGAGCCCTGAGGCTCCATGGAGGGCTGTGTCCCAGCCGGTCTCTCTCTTCCTTCCTATGGGCAGGAAATGACTTTCCTTTTCTTTGTTCTTACTTTCTCCTTCCCCACCCCCAAACTGGATATCCGCTTAGTCCTTCAGAGGAAGAGCTGGGAGGGGGGGATGTGAAGCGTCTCAGGTTGAGGTGGGGTCCGTTCAGCTCCCCAACCTTGGAGAGATATTCCTAATGGGGAGATCCTAACTCTGTTCTCCAGCTCTCTGTGTCTGGCCCTTTAAGGGAGAATAGTCCTGACCACTACCATCCCTCCCCTCCCACAGAATTATGGGGATGATCATTGCAGGAGTTAGGGTTCCCCCTCGCCCCCTAGCCCCCAGCCCTGCAGAAGGGTGTCGGGGGGGGGGAAATGGGCTTTGAAAATTCCAAGCTGATCGTTCCCATGGGGACTGAGTTTTTCACCAGTAACCACAAGCAAGGCCGGGGAGAAGGGGGAGGGCAGGAGAAGGGGGGTGGGTTTGCACAGCTGTCAGCATCTGGGTTGCAGGGCTGGATTGCTCTGCCTCAGGCTGCTGTTGAGTTTTTCTAAAGAAATCCAGTAAGTATGACTTTCCCAGAGAGGGACTGTGTGTGCCTCTTCGTGGGGTGGGGGGAGAGAGAAAAGGGGGAGATCACCATTTGGATCTGGGTGGAGGGGGGCACATCTGGATATGTCTTGGAGGT
The DNA here is from genome assembly GCA_023553655.1 of Myrmecobius fasciatus. Lineage (NCBI taxonomy): Eukaryota > Metazoa > Chordata > Mammalia > Dasyuromorphia > Myrmecobiidae > Myrmecobius > Myrmecobius fasciatus. The sequence continues at coordinate 72,464 of JAJPUD010009341.1, read as the reverse complement.
GGAAAGTAAAGGTGCCCAGAAGGAAGGTTTAGGGTAACACTGTTAAGAAGTGGGCACATTTACCAGAACTGGAAAAAGGACCCTCTTTTTCAGATAAGGAAACTGAGGCTCAGGGGCCGATCACCCAGCTAAGAAGTAGCAGATTCTGAGATTTGAACCGAGGTCTTCCCACTCTAAATTGGGGGCCCTTTCCAACACCACAGGGCTAACCCATCTGACCATCACCTTCTCAGGGAAGGAGCTCAGTTCTTAATAACTAACAATTATCTCGGGCCTCGCCATAGCTTTCTTAATGGGTACAATTACATCGAGCAAGTTTCAGGCTTGGGGCATTTGAAAATTTGGGTTCTTTATATTACCCAATGAAAACACAGACTCTTAATTAAAGCACACCATCACTGAGCATCATCCTGCAGGTATCTGGAATACTAAACTTAGATTCATAGGGTCCCAGGCTGAAAGATTTAGAGCAGAACAGAACCTTGGATTGAGTCCATTTCCCTCCCTCCCCCTCTCATTTTTAAGAAACAGGACTAGAGAGCTTAAATGATTTATTTGCCCAAAGTCACACAGGCAGCAGCTGGGATGCAAACCCTGGTGTTCGAATCCCAATTCTGACACTTAACTGTTTGAGTCAACTTGGAAAAGTCATTAATAATCTGAGTCTCAAATTCTTTATGGGACTGTGGTAAAATAAAGTAAAATAAAAATACTGACCCATGCCTTTAAATCATATAGAAATGGGAGCTAATAGTGGAACTTTAGATGGAATAGCCTCTCAATTACATTTTGGGCCTTGGGGGCCTATAAGTCAAGGGTGTGTTTTTCAGTGTTTAATAACCAGCTGTCCAGGGCAGAGAAAAATATGCAGGATACACTTTTAAGTTTCATCTGTATTTTTAACATCCCCCCCATCATTTTCTTAAGTCTAGAAAATCAAAATAAAATAAGTCCTGAATTGTGATATTTGCTGACTTATCAGGAATAAAATGATCGTGTGGAATATTTAACAATTCATAAACAATTGGCTCCAGCATGTATCCCTTATATTCTGAGTTTAAGTTTCTCTTCCACCCCAACTTCTCCACAAATAGTGCCCGCTCTTGAGATGTTCCAGTGGCCATGGTGTTCCTTCTGGGCACGTTGTTTAACTCTTTGCCACAACTACCCACCGGGCTAGGTCCTCGTGCCATTGCAAGGTAATGCTGACCCCAAATGTAAATCCAAAATTCACATCCTAGACAAGCCAAGCCTTTCTGAGTCATCTGCTGGCCAATGTGGCCAACCCATTTTTTTGTAGCTTTGTAAAAGTGCTAACTTAGCACAGTACCTGGAACATAGTAGGTGCTTACTAAATGCGTGTTTTCTTTCTTCCTTTCTCTCTTCCTTCTTTCCATGGCAAGAATACTGGTCTTGAAGTCAAGGAACCTCAGTCAGAATCTGCGTCTGGGTTGAGGTGCTTGCTAATTGTGTGGTGTGGTGTGATGTGTGTGTGTGAGAGAAAGAGACAGAGACACAGAGATAGAGACCGAAAGACAGAAGCAGAGACAAAGAGAGACAGGGGACAGAAACAAAGGAGGGGAGACAGGCAGATAGACACAGAGAAGGTGGGGGGAAAGAGAGAGGGAGGGAGGAAGGGGGAGAGACAGATAGAAACAGAGAGAGAGAAAGAAAAAAGAAGGGAGAAGGATATGGAGAAGGAGGAGGAGGACAAGAGGGGAAGAAAGAGAGAAACAGGAGAGAGAGGAGAAAGAGAAAGGGAAGGAGAGACAGAGACAGAAAAAGAAGACCTCTGTCATCTTCTCTGTTAGAGAGAGACCACAATGAAATCACTTAGTGTAAGACTTAAATTAACATCCCCTCTAAAATTAGGGTCATGATGCTTGAACTACTGATTTCACAGAGTAGTCGCAGGGAAACCACTTTGCAAGCATCCATTCTTAGGGTGTCTCTGCAATTCAAAGAAACTCAGTAGCTATTGCAGTCCCAGTGCCTTCATTTTAGAGATCAGGACGCTGAGGCCTAAGGGAAATTAGGTGACTTGGCCAAGATTCTACAGGGTGATTCGAACCCAGATTCTCTGGTGCTCCCTCCACTAGACCAGACCTGTTCCCCCTTCAAAATGAATTATTGTTAAACAGTTGGAAAACATAGAGAGGATAGAAAGAGCTAGACTCGAATGAAGAGGTCTGAGTTTGAATTTTGCATCAGTTACTTCCTAATAAATTGCTTAACTTCTCTTTGACTCAGTTTCTTCAGCTGTAAATTGGGATACAATAGCACTCTTTCACAGGATTATTGTAAACATCAAATGAGATGACATAAAGTGCTTTGCAGACTTTGAAGACTCTACATAAATGCAAGTTATTATACCAACCACATACACCATTACCCTATTAGCAAGTAAGGTAAGGTCCAAGCTGGATAGATGGGACTCTGATCTGAGCTCCAGTTCTTTCCCCTAATCTCTCCATATTAGGGATCAGGCCTCCATTCTGTCTCCCCATCCCTAGAAACCACATCCTGTGCAGATAAGTGGAAGATACCAGAGGACTGTGATAGCTATCCTTCAAATAGGTGAGAGGTTGTTATATGGAAAGATTATCATGCGAAAATTAGATTTGGTCCATTTGGCTCCCGGGGGAGGAACCAGGAGCAATGAGGGGAAGTTATAGCAAGACCAATATCAGCTCCATGCAAAGAAGATAATTCCAAATACTCAAGCAAAGTTCCTTCACCCTGTCTGCCTCAGTTTCCTCATCTATAAAATGAGTTGGAGAAGGAAATAACCAACTCTAGTATCTCTGTCAAGAAAATCCTAAATAAATCTGGTCTCAGACACTTAGCTGTGTGACCCTGGGCAAGTCACAACCCCAATTGCCCCAGCAAAAAGAAAAAAAAATCCTAAATGGGGTTATGAAGAGTAGGACATGACTGGAAAATGATTTAACAACAGAAAGAGCTGAGCAAAAGTGAAAATATGCTGCTTTAGGAAGTAATGAATTCCCCTTCACTATAAAGCTTTAAATAGAAGTCTGGAAACCATAAAATCATAGATCTAAATCTGAAAGGGATATTAAAAAACCACCTAGTTTACCCCTTGTTTTTTAGGTGAAAAAGTTGTGATTTTTCCAAGGTAGAATCAGAAGTGGAATTTGAATCCAGGTCCTTTGACTTGTTAGAGATGTTTTAGGAGAAATTTTTGTTGAGGGGGATTAGGTAGTCTCCAAACTCCTATGGACTGTGGTGTTCTGTGCTTCCATTGGAAGAACTCTCATAATTCCTAACCCTTGGGCTTCCTGGAATCCAGCCCAATGGCAGTAAGTCATAGATATAGGCGGTTCCCAGGAACGTCCTGCAACCAGGTAAACCCAATAGTTGCCCACCTTCTCCCCCAGGATGTTTTCGTGAATCCTGATTGGCATTTCCAACAGTTCTTGGACCATTGGAGTCTTCTCAGCAGAACATTGACCAGGGAGACCAAGAGCTAAGTCTCAGTGCCTGGGAAAAATCAGTAAGTCCAGGGTGGGGATCCTCAGGCAGGGCTCGGGTTAAGTTACTCTTGAGGGTGTATATTGGGTCTTGTTGGGAGGTTGCCTCCAGCAAGCAAAGCCTTTCCGTCTCCTGAGATTCTTGATGGAAGAGAAATCAATCATTAATGTGGTTAAGCAGGGAGCGGCTGCCCTTTGCTCCATCTGACAGGACAGGTGGAATGGGCAGAGGGTGTTTCTAGTACCACATCCTGGTTCCCCAAGGCCTTTTCAGAACCTCATTTGGTCAGTTTACAGAATGGAGCTCCTGGCCCCTATTTTATTCTTTGAGAAGACAAAGGGTAAAAGGCAAAAACAGAAGTTTTTGAGAAATCTACTGCTCCTTAGGATAGAGATGAGTAAATCAAAGGAAATAATAATTTTGTACAATGTCTCTCTTCTCCTATCCCATGCCACTGGAGGCAACTGTAACCTGATAATATAAAAAAATCTTTTTTTTTTCCTTTTTGGCAATCAGGGTTAAGTGACTTACTCAGGATCACACAACTAGCAAGTATCTGAGGTATCTGAACTCGGGTCCTCCTGACTCCCAGGAGCTCTAACCACTAACCCACCTAACTGCCCTGATAATACAATCTTGGGGGTTTAAAGCAATGAAGACTTGACTTCAGAGCCTGCCACTGACATTTACTTAATTGTTTGACCCTGAAGAAGTCATCTAACTTCTAGCTATCTTGATCAACTCACTAAAACTTATCTCTAAAGTGAAGATGATTCACTATTAGGAAATTCCCACCCTGGGACTTTTTTTTTTCTCTTAACAATGACAAACTGACACCTGCCCCCCCAACACACTATACCCCCTTTCTTTATGATCATAATTGATTTAGGACTGCAAAGTATCACAGAATATAGAATGCTAGAACTGGGAAGGGACACAGAAAATCAGAATCAACTTAAAAATTAGGCTGTTCTCACTAGGAAGGGTCTTAGAATATGAGTCAAAATGAAGTTTTAGACACTTTTTAGTCTAGATATTTTTTCACTCAGTCTTCATGAGTGGATTTCAAGGGATCTGTGAACTTAGATGGGGAAAAAATTACATTATTTTCACTAACTTCGAATTGAAATTTGGCATTTTTCAATTATAAACTAAAAAACAAACAAACAAAAAGCTATTCAGGAAATAATAATAGCTAGTACTTATACAAAGCTTTAAGGATTGGGAAGCCCTTTATAATTATTATCTCATATGAGCTTCACAGTAACCCTGGGAGTTAGGTGCTATTAATATCCTCACTTTCTAGATGAGCAAACTAAGGCAGATAGAGATGAAGTTACTTGCCTAGGGTCATATAAGTTAATAAATGCCTGAGGCTGGATTTGAATTCATGTCTTCTAACTCCAGATCTAGTCCTTTATTGAACAGACTACCAGAAAAAAAAAATCCAACCCCCTCATTTTACAGATGAGAAAAATAAAATCCAGGAGGGGAACTTAAGGTCATTTACCATTGTTCAGCTATTTCAGCCTTGTCCAGTTTTTTGTGGCCCTATTTGAGGTTTTCCTGGCAAGGATACTGCAGGGATTTTCATATTTCCTTCTCCAGCTCATTTTACAGATGAGTAAACTGAGGCAAACAAGGTAAAGTGACTTGCCCAGGATCACACAGAAGGAAGAAATGAGGAAAGAAAAGGAGATGGGATGGGGAGGGAAGGAAAAAAGGAGCAAAAGAGGGAGGGAAGAAAGAAGAAAAGAAGAATGAAGGGAGGAGGAAAGATTAGTCTTCCTGATTCCAGACCCAATGCTCTATCCACTATGGCGCCCCCTTGTGGTTCTAAGGTCATTGATCTAGTAAATGGGTTTGGATACAGGTTTTCTCATCCTAGACTCAATATTTATTTGTTTGTTTCTTTGTTTGACTACACTACATCTCCCCCAAGTTTTTTGAAGGGAGGATCTGTACTAATTAACCCTAATATCAAGCAAAGTACATTACACACAGTGGAATATTGCAGCACAGATCATTTTGAACTGCCTGCTCACATTTAAATTTGAACTACAGCGTTTGCAAGTCATAGCAACCCTGTAAGACAGGCAGTGAAGGTCGTATTATATCCATTTTACAGATGAGAAAACCAAGGTTCTGACAGGCAAAGCATCAGGAGTAACAGTTTTGGAGGAGAGAAGCCCTAGAATCTATCGGAGATCGTATGTGTGCTGGCATTTCTGAAAGTGTGTGTGTGTGTGTGTGTGTGTGTGTGTGTGTGTGTGTGCACATAGTCTTGAAGCTTGAGTTCTGGAACAAGGCTGTTACTAGACAGTTAGATCACAGATTATAGAAGGATGGAAAGAAGGAAGGATAGAAAGAAGAAAGGAGGGAGGGAAGGAGAAAAAAGGGAGGAGAGGGAGGAAGAAAAGAAGGAAGGAGGGAGGGAGGCAGGGAAGAAGAGAGGGAGGAAGGGAGGAAGGGAAGGAGGAAGAAAAGAAGGAAGGATGAAGGGAGAGAGGAAAAAAGAAAAGGGGAAGGAGGGAGGAAAGGAAAGAGGAAGAGAGAAAGGGAGGAGGGAAGGAAAGAGGTGGGAATACCTTGATGACACAATGGCTAAACCCTGATTATTCAAGATGCTTGAATGCCAGCACCAGGAGTTTGCCTTTTGTCTCTCCCCCCACCCAACCACAGCAAGAAAGAGCCACAGAAGGTTTGTGAGCAGAGGAGTCCCAGGATCACACCTAGGTGTTAAGCAGCTCTGGGCAGGGAGAGGACCTTTCCTGAGACTGTTAATTCTTTTTACTTTAGCTGAGCTGGGAGGAAATAGCCCAAAACAGATGATGGCCACTAAGCCGGAGAAGAGGATGGCCTCCTCCATCTTCATCACCCTGACTCCCCCTCGCCGGGACACAGTTGCAGTGGATGAGGGGAGGCAGGTGGCCAGTTCCAGCCGGGCCAAGGAGCCTGCCTTGCCCAAAAAGCCCCCCAGTGACTTTCTCATGAACAGAAAGGACCCACGGATCCCCAACATCCCGGCAGCCCCACCGCCACCTGTTCTTCTGCCTAATGGAGGTAAGGCAGAATCTGGGCAATGGAACCTGGGCCAAAGAAGTGGGAGGAACAAGGGGAGGGAGAGCCTGGGAAAGAGCTATGCAGTGTTCATGGAGCAATTGGTTAGCACTTACCAGCTGCTGTGGGAGGGAGGAATAAGCATCTATATGACACCTATTTTGTGCTAAGCACTTTTTCCAATATCTCACAATACGATTATTATCCCCATTTTAGGAAGGAAGGAAGGAAGGAAGGAAGGAAAGAAGGAAGGGAAGGAAGGAAGGAAGGAAGGAAGGAAGAAAGGAAGGAAGGAAGGGAAGAAGGAAGGGAAGGAAGGAAGGAAGGAAGGGAAGAAAGGAAGGGAAGGAAGGGAAGGAAGAAAGGAAGGAAGGGAAGGAAGGAAGGGAAGGATGAAGGGAAGGAAGGAAGGAAGGAAGGAAGCAAGGAAGGAAGCAAGGAAGGAAGGAAGGAAGGAAGGAAGGAAGGAAGGAAGGGAAGAAGGAAGGGAAGGAAGGAAGGGAGGGAGGGAAGGAAGGAAGGGAAGGAAGGAAGGGAAGGAAGGAAGGAAGGGAAGGAAGGAAGGAAGGAAGGAAGGAAGG
>JAJPUD010009341.1:0-57120 GCA_023553655.1 Myrmecobius fasciatus | reverse complement strand
AGGAAGGAAGGAAGGAAGGAAGGAAGGAAGGAAGGAAGGAAGGAAGGAAGGAAGGAAGGAAGGAAGGAAGGAAGGAAGGAAGGAAGGAAGGAAGTTAGGAAGGAAGGGAAAGAGAAGAAAAGGAAGGAAGAGAGAAAGGGGGGGGAGGAAAAAGAGAGATTGAGAGATTCAGGTTCTTTACCTTAAATAAAACCTTAAGAAAAGATTCACTCCTTTCCCTTGGCCTCCTCCACTATGCTTTGGTGGGTAGCATGTTGGACTTTAGTCAAGAAGTCCCTGAGTAAAGGACTGAGAAAAGATGTGAACTCAGATCTTCTTGACTACCAATCCCTTACTAGCTATGTAACCATGGACAAATGACTTAACCTCTTTCAGCCTCCGTTTCCTCCTCTATAAAATAGGTTTAATAATAGCACCTTCTCTGTAGGGTTGTTTTGAGGATCAAGTGATGTAACATTTGTAAAGTGCTTCGTAAGTCCTGGATGTGATTTTGTTATGACTTGATAACAAGAAAGGAAAGACAGGGGAAGAGAAATATGCTTGGGGAGGAGAGAAGGAAAAAAATGATCTCATAATTATGGTGCCCTGGTAGATCCCTACACATACAAACAAGAAGGAATGGGAGGACACAACCTTCAGGATTGGGTTTAGGGTTTGGGGTTTTGGGGGTTTTTTTGAGCTTTTTATTTTCAAAACATATGCACAGATAATTTTTCAACATTGACCCTTGCATAGCCTTGTGTTCCAAATTTCCCTCCCTTCCCCCCACCTCCTCCCCTAGATAACAAGCAATCCAATATATGTTATACATGTTAAAATGTTAAATCCAATATGTGTAAACATATTTATAAATTCTCTTGTTGCACAAGAAAAAGCAAATCAAAAAGGAAAGAAAATGAGTAAGAAAACAAAATGCAAGCAAATAACAATAAAAAGAATGAGAATACTATATTGTGATCCACTTTCAGTTCCCACAGTCCACTCTCTGGACATAGATGGCTCTCTTCGTCACGAGGTCATTGGAACTGGCCTGAATCATCTCATTGTTGGAAAGATCACTGTCATCAGAATTGAGCATCATATAATATTGATGTTGTTGTGTACAATGATCTCCTGGTTCTTGCAGAGGATTATTGAGGAAACATGCTACTTACTTCCCGATAGACTTAGAGTGCAGAATTTCATTTTTTTCAGTCATGCCCAATGTAGAAATTTGTTTGGATTGCCTATACATGTTTGTTTGTGTTTGGAATAGGATCTGATTTTCTTTAGTTCTCAAGGGAGGGAAAGGAGGAAGGGAGAAAATGGGGGAGAAAGGAGGGGCAGGGATTGGGTGGGAAAGTGAAAGGGCAAATTTTTGCTAATTGAAAAAAATAGAAAAAAAGGGCTTTGTAAATCTTAAAGCACTATATAAATGTTAACTATTATTATGATATTAGTCTTTTTTTGATAGAAAGGAAAATTTCACAATAATCTGACCCCTTCTTTTCAGCATTCAGGGACCCCCAAGAATAAGCCCAATACAGTGGAGAGAGAACTGGATTTATAGTCATAAAGCCTGGGTCTTTTTCTGGACCTGTTTCCATATGTGTAAAATGATAAGATTAGTCGAGTTCCCTTATAGTTCTAAATCTGATGACTCAAAGAACTCCTGTCATCCCCTTCCTCTGTCTTTTCTGGGGTAGCCCCCAGCTGGCAGCCACTTCTTCAGTTGTGGTTCTCTTCCCCCAGGACACTCTCGAGAAGTGTGGCCGGTGCCAGACTGTGGTCCTAGAACATGTCATCCGAGCTCTGGGCCAGACCTTCCATCCAGACTGCTTCACCTGTGTGGTGTGTTCTCGGCGCATTGGGGACGAGAGCTTTGCCTTGGATGAGCAGAATGAAGTTTATTGTTTGGATGACTTCTACAGGTACAGTTCCATTGGGAGCTGGGATGGTGGGAAGGAGAGACCAGCCCATGTAAGACCACTAGAGTGAGAAAAAAATGGAAGGAACCGAAAAATAGAAGCTGGGGGGTGGGAGGCAGAAGACATGGCCCTTGGCTCCAAGGATTTGAAAGATTGTCATTCTACAAAGCAAGGAACATGGAGGGCTGAAGGTATACAAACATTCAAATGGATTAGTGATTTCACTGATTTAGAAGTTCCCTCCTGGGACAGAGATTGCAACCCATCCACATCTGTCCATCCTGGATAACTCTTACTTATGTCCCCTCATAAGTTTCCACAGAAGCTCCTCCTAATGTTTTGGGAGCCCTTTTTTGATTTCTTCTGGAGCTGTCTCTGTTATGCCTTGATCTAACTGTATGACTTTTTTTCTTAAATTTTAAAAAATTTTATTTTAAAATTTAAAAAAAAATATTATTTTTAAGCTGGGTCTCCCTATTGTGCCCAGGTTAGAAGTGCAGACATACCTCATGGCCAGTTCCCACTGCTGATCAGCACAGGAGCATTGGACTGTGTGTTTCTGACTGGGACATTTCACCCCTCATAGGGAAACCTGTTGATCTCCTGCTCTCAGGAACTTCTCTGGATTTAATGAGGCCATCTGTTTGGGGTGGTCCACTGCAGCTTGAAATCCCAGGCCCCAAAAATTCACCTGTCTCATCCTCCTCTATGGCAGGGGGATCAGAGGGGTGGGCCACCATATCCAGGCAGCCATGCCTTTTTCTGTCCTTGACTCCCCTGATGACATCCTTAACTACAATTCTTCCTCAAGTTTCTCTTTGAGCAAATAGATTTGGATAGCTAGGTGGCAAAGTGGATAGAGCACTGGCCCTGGAGTCAGGAGGACCTCAGCTCCATTGTGACCTCAGACACTTAGCACTAACTGTGTGACACTGAACAAGTCACTTAACCACAATTGCCTCAAAAAAAAAAAAAAAAAGGAATGAATGAATATAGGAGTTAGGTTCTTTAATAACTGTCCTAAGGCAATTTCCTCAAAGCACAAGAAAGATCATCCTAAAAATTAGAGCTAGTTGATAATGATATAATGTCAACAAGAAATCACAACTTCATGAAACTTATGTGAAAACTAGATTTATTACAAGTTCAGGGGACCCTATAACAATTCCTTAAAAGGAGTGAGTTCCCCATCATTTTAAAAATCTAACTGGATATTTCCCCTTTTTAAATTTTTAATCTTCTTAATTAATTAATTTAATACTTTCCCGTTATATTTAAAACAATTTATACATGTTTTTAAAACTTTTGAGGTCCAGATTTCCCTTATCTCCATCCCCAATCCCCATTAAGAAACCACATGAGAAGTTATGCAAAACATTTCCATAAAAACATTTCCATAAAAGTAATGTTGTGAAAGAAAACATAGATTTCCATCCTAAAAAAAAAAAATCCTCAAGAAAAATAAAGCACACACACACACAGAGAATGCTTCAATCTGTATTCAGACACAATCAGTTCCTTCTCTGGGTATGGAAAGGATTTTTCATCATAAGTCCTTCAGAGTAGTTATGGATCATTGTACAGCTGAGAAGAACACAATCATTTACAGCTGATCATCCTGGAACATTGCTATTATTTTGTATACAGTATATTTCACTTTGCTTGAATTTGTGGAGGACTTTCCAGCTGTTTTTCTGAGAGCATCCTACTCATCATTTCTCATGGAACAATAATATTTCATCATAATCACAAACCACAATTTATTCACCATTCCCCAATTGATGACCATCCCCTCAATTTCCTTTTTTTTTATTTGCCCTGAGAAGAGAGCTGCTATGAATATTTTTGCACATATAGGTCTTTTTCCCTTTTTGTAAAATCTCTTTGGGATTCATGCCTAGTGATGCCATTATTAGGTCAAAAGATACGCATGAATTTGTAGCCCTTTGGGCATAGATCATATCTTTTGATCATTTATCAGTGGAGCATGTGAGCTCTCCATCATTGAGGGTGTTCCAGAAGAAACTTGTTGGGGCTCCAAACCCACTGCTTTTTCTGCTGATTCTAAGTCGGCATGGCAAGGCCAGAACCTTAAACATTGCTTAGTTTGACTTTTTCGTTTTACAGAATAATAAACTGAGGCCCAATGATTTTCCCAACAGCAATTAAGTGTGGGGGAGTAAATCAAAGGATCAGACAAGGGAGAGTTGCTTAAGGGAGCCAGTGAAAATTATTTGGAACCAGAGGTGACCATCAGAGTTAGTATCTGGAAAAATCTTGTTTTTGCCTTTTGGCATTATCTGATTCAGGACCAGAACTGGGAAACTTTCCATTGTACCAATCTATAGTCAGTCAATCAATCAATCAACCAATATTGACTAAGCACCTATGTGCCAGGCACTGTTTATTAAAGGCTTACTACACTAGGGGGCGCCATAATGCATAAAGCACTGAGCTTGGAATCAGGAAAACTGATCTTCATGAGTTCAAATCCAGCCTCAGACACTTGCTAGCTGTGTGAGCTGGAGCAAGTCACTTAACCCTGTTTGCCTCAGTTTTCCTCTCTGTAAAATGAGGCAGAGAAGGAAATGGCAAATCACTTCAATATCTCTGCCAAGAAAACCCAAAATGGGGTCATGAAGAGTCAGTCATGATTGAAAAATGACTGAATAACCGAACATATCAGATACTATGTTAATAACTAGGGAAAGGGAAAAAAAAAAGCCCCAAAGACTCAAATTCTAATGGTGGAGAAAACTTGCAAATAACTAGTTGTGCCCCTGAGTTATATAGACTAGATCGATGGCAATCTCACAGGAGAAGCCACTAGCAACTGGGGGACTGAGAAAAGTAAAGAAAGTGATTTGTGAATTAAATCTTAAAGGAAGTCAGAGATTCTTAGAATCAGAGGTGAGAAGGGGGAGGGGGATGAAGTGTCTGGTGAGCAAGGAGGCCAGTGCCACAGAATTGGAGAATACCTAAAAAGAAGGAGAATACCTAAAAAGAGAGGAAGGAGGGCACCTGTGTGTCATCTGACACACAGGATTTTATATTTGATCCTGGAGGTAATAGGGAGCCACTGAAATTTACTGGGGGTAGGACAGATGTGGTCAGACCAAAGTCTTGAAAATCTCTTTGGCGAATGAATTGAGGATGGGTGGGAATAGAGAGAGATGCAAGACAGACGGACCCATCAACAGCTTATTGTAGTGATCCAGGTGTGAGATGATGAAGGCCTTCACCAGAGCATTGGCAGTGTCAGAGGAAAGAAGGAGAGGATGTGTAAGAGAGGTGCTTGTTGGGTAAGTAGGTATGATAAGATTTGATTGTATGGGATGAGTAAAAGGAAACAAGATGACACTAAGATTGCAAGCCTAGGTGACTCAGAGCCCTTGTGAGTAATAGGGAAGTGTGGAAAGGATTTTGGGGAAAAGATAAGGTGTTCCATTTAGAATATTTTGGGACATCCAGTTCAAAATGTCCAAGAAGCAATGTATGATATAGAATTGGAGTTCTGGATGGAGCCTAGAGCTAAATAACCAGATCCAGAAACCATACATAGAGGTCACAAAGTCAGAGGGATTAGAAGGAGAAGAAAAGAGGGTCCAGAGCAGAATCTGGAGGGACATGCATGGTTAGGAGGCACACCATGGATAATGAGCCAGTAAAAGAAACTGAGAAGGATCTTCCTTAATTTAGCTGATTAAAACCCATTGCTTTTACTTTAGGGGAGTTAAGCACTTAGGCATAGTACCTGACACATAGTAGGTGCTTAATAAGTATTTAGTGACCATTGATTAAGTTTTTGTAAGAGGAAATATCTTTTTTTTTTTTGCTTTTTTTGCTGAGGCAATTGAGGTTAAGTGACTTGCCCAGGGTCACACAGCTAGGGAATGTTAAGTGTCTGAGACCAGATTTGAACTCAGGTCTTCCTGACTTCAGGACTGGTGCTCTATCCACTTCGCCACCTAGCTGCCCCGAGGAAATATCTTAAGAGGAAATGTCTAGACATAAGAGGAAATACCTTAATAGGAAATAGGAATACTACTTAATAGACAGTAGTATCAAACTCACACAGAAATTCATTGCTGCAGGCTATAGAATGATTTAGAAAAATGATTTTAAAAAAAGTTAACATCATCTATGTCCTATGCATTTTAATTTTATAAAATATTTCTCAATTGCATTTTAATCTAGTCCTTGACTCACTGGGGAATTCTGTGAGTCTTTTATGGCCTGCCACCTACCAGTGTGATTCTTCTGGTCTCGAGCATGGAACACTGCTTAGGCCATCAATTTTCTCATTTGGATTATGAGATTGGGCCAGTTCAGATATTCCTGGCCTTTTTGTGTGTCCTGGATCATTTTGGAAGTTTGGTGAAGCTTTTTTTTCAGAGATGCATTTTTAAATGTATAAAATAAAATACATGACTGACAAAGGAAACAATTTTACCAAGATATATAAAAAACCAGTTTCATGAAACCCAGGTTAAGAACCCCTGGACTAGTTGAACTCCAAAGTTCCTAAGGACCATGAGGCTCATTCTTCTGATTTGAAACTAAGATCTTTTATGTCTTATCACACCCATTAGGATGTGATCTCCTTGAGACCAGATTGTCTTTTTAATTTACATAAAGTAGACACTTAATAAATGTTCATTTATTCATTATTATTCTCAAATCCTATAATCTCTAGTCAGTCCCCAGGGTCCCCTTTCCTCCTGGGGAGGCCTGAAATGCTCAAGTCATTGGGCCCCCATAATTAAGAAGCCAAGTACCTTCCAGCTCTAAAATGCAATTCTCCTCTAAAGCTGATAAAGGGTTGGAAGAAGGTGCCCTAATAGGAGGCAAGGGAGTCAGACTAAACAGAGATGAGACTGAGAATAATTTTGAATAACCAGACATGTGCCTGTTCTCCCGGTTCTCCTCCTACCTCCCTGACCTCTCCTCAGTCTCCTTTGCTCTTTTCTCTTCTAGATCACTCTCTCTAACCCCACATGTCTCTCAGGATTCTGTCCTGGGCCCTCAGGCCCTCTATATAACTTCACTTGGTGTTATCCACAGCTTCCATAGATTTAATGGCCAGCTCTAGGCTAATGATTCTCAAATCCTGCCTCAATCTCTCTGCTGCCTTCCAGTTGCCTCCCAGACATCTCAAATTGGATTCTTAAACTCAGTATGTCCCAAACTGAACTAATCTTTCTCCCTAAAACTTCCCCTCCTCATACCTTCCTTATTACTGTAGAAGACAATATCATCCACCCAGTTTCTCAGGCTTCCAGCCCAGGAGTCATCCTGGAGTCCTCATTCTCTTCTTCCCCACCCTCCATATCTAATCTGTTGCCAAGGTCTTTTGATTTCACCTTTGTAATATCCCTCTGACACTATCACCATTCTGGAACAGGTTCTGATCACTTCACCCCTAGATTATTGCAATAGCTTCTGGTAGGTTTGCGTGCCCCATACCTACCTCTCCACATACACACCACTCAGATATGCTAATATGACAGAAAAGGAAAATGATATTAGAATTCTGTTTTTTAATCCACTCTGCTATTCATCTCCTTTTTATGGGGGAGTTCATCCCATTCACATTCACAGTTATAATTACCAGTTCTGTTTCTCCCTCCATCCTATTTTCTCTTCTGTATATATTTTTGTTCCCTCTTTCAATAGTACTTTTTTTACCCACTCTCCCCCCTACTTTATCTCATATCACCCCTTTCCCTTTCTCTTAGTGATGTTTTTTAACCCACCCCACCCACTACCTTATCTTCTATCCACCTTTCCTCCCTTCTCTTACCTATTTCCCCAGTGTTTCTGCCCTCTCTTCTCTCCTGCCCCTCCCTTTTCTTAGAAAAGGAAAATGATAGATATTGGAAGGAAAAATTGGGACACTGGTGCATTGTTGATTGAGTTGTGAGATGATCAACCATTCTGGAGAGCATGAAACTATGGAGATAAGGAACTATGCCCAAAGAGCTATAAAACTGTACATACCCTTTAACCCAGCAACATCATTACTAATACCTCAAAGACACTTTTAAAGGATCTAATTTGTACAAAAAAATATTTATAGCAGGAGATTTGTTTGTGTTTTTGTTTTTTGTGGCAGCAAAGAATTGGAAAGTGAGGGGATGCCCATCTATTAGGGAATAGCTAAACAAGTTGTGATATATGATTGTAATGAAATATTATTGTGCCATAAGAAATGAGGAGCAGGACAGTTTCAGGAAAAAAAAAACTTTACTGACATAAAATGAAATGAACAGAACTAGATAATTGTACATAGTAACAGCAATATAAACTATGAGTGACATAGTTTCCAAGGGACTCTTGATGAAAAATACAATCTACTTTCAAAGAAAGAACTGTCTGAATATAGGTTGAAGCATACTATTTTTCACTTTCTCCATTTTTCAATGTGTTGTTTTTTTTTTTTTTTTTTTTTTTGGTCTGTATTTTCTTTCACAACATGACTTATAAGGAAATACATTTTGCATGGTTGCACATGTATAACCTATATCAAATTACTTGTCCTCTGAGTGAGGGGGGAAGGGAGAAAGAGAATTTGGAGCTCAAACTTTATTTTTTTTTTAATTTTTCAATTGTATTTTATTTTTCCAAATACATATATAGTTTTCAACATTCATTTTTGTTGAAAATCCAAAATTTTCACCCTCCTTCCTTTACTTTCCTCCTCCCCAAGACACAAGCAAATTGATATAAGTTAAATATGGAACTCAGACTTAAAAAAAAAGTCACAAATTGTTTCTACATGTAATTGGGAAAAAAATTATTCAAGAGAAAAATAGTCTTTTCCCACTCCAGTCCATCCTCCACTCAGATATTAAGGTCATTTTCCCGAAGCATAAGTTCAATCATGTTTCCTACTATTCAGTAAACTTCAGTGGCTTCTTATCACTTTCAGGAGCAAATACAAAATGCTATTTGGTATTCAAAGCACTTTATAACATAACCTCCTCCTATCTTTCCAGTCTTCTTAAATCTTACTCTCCAATAAGTACCCAATAAGTGACACTGGCTTCCTGGCTGTTTCATAAAAACACTTCATATTTTGGCTCTGGGTACTTTCTTTAGCTGTTCCCCATGGCTGGAATGAATTTTCTCCTCAGTTGTGACTACCAACCTCTCTGACTTCCTTTTTTTAAAAAATTATTTATTTATTCATTTGGCTTTATAAAATTTTGAAACCCAAATTTTCTCCCTCTGGTCCTTCCTTATCCTTGAGAAGGCTAGCTATGCATCAGTTACACATTGAAATCATGGAAAACATTTCTATATTAACCATGTTACAAAAAAAAAAAAGGAAGAAAAATAAACAAAATGAATAAACTATATTTCAGCCTGCATTCAGAGTTTACCAATTCTCTCTCTATAGAGGTAGATAGCATTTTTTCATCATGAATCCTTTTAGGAATTTTTTTCCATCATTGTATTGCTCAAAGTAGCTAATTCACAGTTGATCATTGTTATAATATTTCAGTTACTGTATACAATGTTTTCCTAGTTCTGCTCACATCACTTTGCATCAGTTCATGTAAGTCTGACTACCTTTAAATCCCAACTAAAATCCCATCTTCTACAAAAAGTTGTTCCCAATCTCTTTTAATTCTAGTGGGGAAGCTAGGTGATAAAGTGGATAGAGTTCTGTTCTGAAATCAGCTATATAGAAATCAGATAAGTACTAACTGTGTGACCCATAGCAAATCACGCTACCCTCTTTTCCTCAATTTCCTCATCTGAAAAATGAGCTGGAAAAGGAAATGACAAACCACTCTAATATCTTTGTCAAAAAACAAAGCAAACAAACAAACAACAAAAAAAAACAAAAACACCAAATGAGGTCACAAAGATCCAACATATTTAAACAATTTCTTTTCTCTTTCTTTCCTTTTCTTCCTTCCTTTTTCTTTCTTTTTTCCATCCTTCCTTCTTTCCTTTCTTTCTTCTTTCTTTCTTTCTTTCTTTTTTTTTCCTGAGGCAATTGGGGTTAAATGACTTGCCCAAGGCCAAACAGCTATCTCAATTATTTCATATTTATCCTAAATTTAGCTTATTTGCATATATTTGTTTATTTTCTCCCCCATTATATTGTGAGCCCCTTGAGAGCAGAAACTGTCTTTTGCCTCTTTTTATATTTTCGAGTTTAGCACAGTACTTGGCATATAGTAGATATTTAATAAATATTTATTGACTGATTATTGACTGAGGAAACAGGTTCATTAGGGTAAAGAGATTTCCCTGTGAACACAAAGAGCATCCCTTTGTCCCACAGAGACTACTATTTTCTGGCATTAACATATCTGCAGTTTTAAAAGTCACATTTAATATTCTCCCTCCTTGATTTTTACACCCTTGTTTTTAAGTGGGAGGCAAAAGAATGTGTATTAATGCCATTTAAAGAAAGCTAATGAATCAAGCCACTAGAGGGCACAGTGGATTGAATACTGGATCAGGTTAGAAACGCGGTGTGTCCAATCTAGTCAGGGATATTTATTATATTTGTCTTATTCTCTGCATTAGTTAGCTCACCTGTTAAATGGGCCTCACAATAGCATGTCCCAGAGGTTTTTTTGTTTGTTTGTTTGTTTGGTAAAATGCTTTAAACATTAAAGCACTATATAGATTCTAACTATTAAAAATACACAGAGGGAAGCCAAAATGTCAGGTTTTGTTTTGTTTTGTTTTTTGATTTATTTTGATTATGATTCTCTTTTCCCCCCTCTAAAGCATATATATACACATATATATATAATACGTATAGAATAGAAATCCAGTTTCACATACAATCCTTTTTGTAATCTTATTTTTTTTTAAATAAAAATAACCATGGGGGGGATTAAATTTAGCATTTTTAAAAATGAAATTTTTTAAATAAAAATGACAATGCTTATTTATGAGGGGATAATTGGCTGCAGTTGCTCTTTTAGTTTGTATTGTGCCCTAGGCAGCTGCCCACATGGCCTAGTCCTGGTTTTCTTTGTCTCAGCTTCACTGGGACTTTAGAACACATAACATTTCTTCCCTTCTTCCTTCAAGCCAAATAGCTTTCCAGACACTTTCCAGCCAGCTTTCCCCATCCCAGGGAAATTATACCCTGAGAAAGTTCAGCTAATTACACAGGTCTCTCCCCTTATCTCCAGCAAGGGAAAACAGAGATGTCAGTGGTCTGGGTTCCACAAACATCCCCAGAGACAACCACATGCAGGCAGAGTGTAATCGGTCTATGAATTCCAAGTGCTAATTGCTGAGATTGCCTGCTTCCTTTCCTTTCTTCTGCCAGGAAATTTGCCCCAGTATGCAGCATTTGTGAGAGTCCAATCATCCCCAGAGATGGAAAAGATGCATTCAAAATCGAATGCATGGGACGGAATTTCCATGAAAACTGCTACAGGTGTGAGGTAAGTGTGAGAACCTGCTGGCTATGAAAATGAGACTTCCAATTCCTCCATTCATTATCTTTTTAAAGGCTCACTGCATATGCCCTGGAAGGGTAGGACCTTTGGGCTATTAGGTGGTCTCTGCCGTAGAATTACAAAGTTAGAGGCAGAAGAGACCTGAATAGTCTTCAAACTGCTCCTTTTACATATGAAGGAACTCTGGAGTCCAAGGAAATTGATTCCCAATGGCATAGGAAATATTGGCAAAAAATCAAGATTTGAACCCAGGTCCTATGATTTCCAGAACTACCTTTCTTTCTATTTTATTACAAATGTTCTCTTCCTTGGCTCCCAATCTAGGAAGGAGATAAAATATAAGCAGAGATCATTATAATTCTATTCAAGAGCTGTTAACTAAATAGCTACACTGTGTAAGGCATAAATATTTTCATGTATATGTGTGTACCTGTATGTTGTGTATGTAGGTGTGTTCCTATATACGTTCGTGTGTGAGTGTTTGCATGTGTATGTACAGCTTGGAACTAGAAAGACTCATTTTCATGAGTTCAAATCCAGCCTCAGATTCTTATACCTGTGTGGCCCTAGGCCAGTTTCCCTATCTATAAAATAAGCTGGAAAAGAAAATGACAAATTACTCCAGTGATTTTGCAAGAAAGTAAAACATGAGGTCACAGAGGGTCAGACAAGTCTGGAAAAAATTACATATGTGTGTGTGTGTTTGCATGTGTATGTACAGCTTGGAACTAGAAAGACTCATTTTCATGAGTTCAAATCCAGCCTCAGATTTTTATAGCTGTGTGGCCCTAGGCCCCAGTCAGTTTCCCTATCTATAAAATAAGCTGGAAAAGAAAATGACAAATTACTCCAGTGATTTTGCAAGAAAGTCAAAAATGAGGTCACATATATGTATATATATTATACATACATATGCCTATATACAAACTATATATATATATATACAATATTATATACAGGTACATTAAAATGTGTTTTTTTTTTTTTTTTTTCAAATGCCATATAAGGGCTTGGGGGCAATATTGTTATTGGAGAGGGGGATTAAGAAAGGCTTCCTGACTTTGATTTGGCCATTAAAGGCTGGGTGGTAATTCAGCAAACTAAAAGGAAAGAGTGTTGCCCACATGGGAAACAATAGGAGCAAAAGCTTGAGGCCTTTGAGGGAGGGCAAGAAGTATTACAGTTTTCTGGAGGAAGACCAAAACCCAGCAAGCAAGTAATGTCCTTGTGGGTAAGGTTTGTTTTAGTTTTGTCTTACTATACCAAGTGACTAGAACTAATGGGCATGGAATCAATGCTTACTGAACATTAGTGGGTTCTCTGGTAGTAAGTATACACAGCTTCACATCCTCCTCTACCCTGGTTGGAACAAAGAGCTTGCCCTTGTGGAACGGTTATGAGTGCATGCTGTGTCTGGAGAGGCTAAAATTCAGATTATCCAGCTCAATTTTTCTTGTACAATATGATAAATATGAAAATATGCTTAAAAGAATTACACATATTTCACCTATATCAGATTACTTGCTGTCTTGGGGGGTGGGGAGGAAGAAAATTTTGGAACAAAGTCTTATAAAAATGAATGTTGAAAAACTATGTTTACATATATTTGGAAAAATAAAATACTATTGAAAAATTTTTTTCAAAAGATTATCCAGTTCATGCCAGGGTCACATTATGAGCTGGAACAGTTACAGATGGTTAGGGAACAGTCTTGGGTTTTGGATTCTCTCTTATTTAACAGGGACAGATCAACACTGCTTTGATCAATGGTCTGTATTTGCAAGATGCTGGCTGGGGAGAACCAGTGTGTGTTGGTTAAGAAGTTTCTCTCTTTTTCAAAGCTAAGATATTCATGGTAATTCTGTTAAATCTCTGTTTTTACTCCTCAGAGTAGTTTTTGAAGTGCGAAGGAGGAAAACAGAAAGAAAGGCTTCTTAAAAACTAGAGTAAAAATAAAATGTATTGCCTTACAAAGTAGTAAGCTCCCTATTACTAGGGGCCATCTGTTTTAAATCAGGAAGGTACCTTCGAGATCATTTAGCTGACATCTCTCTCATTTTTCAAATAATGAAAAAAGAGATTTGTCTCAGAAGCCAAGCTCAGAGCTGTAACTAGGGCAGAGTAATAAGAGCTTTGGTCATGTTTGAAGACATTTAGACTCTGGGATCTAAAGTGGACTTCAGGGTACACTGTGCTTGCCCCAGAAGCCAGAATGGCTAAATTCATGCCTTTGCCAGAGATGGACTTTGAACTCTGGCCTTCTGACAACAAATTCTGTGTTTAATCTACCACAATGAAGTATGAATGGACTTATTTGGACAATTTTAGAGTTGATTTGTGTGGGAAATGGTGGGGAACCTGAGAGGGCAGAATTAGAACCAGTGGGATTCAAATTTCTGTTAAGTATTGAAAGAGATGGCTCTAGAGATCCTTTCAAACTCCAAGAATCTATAATTCTTGCCATGATAAATGGAGAGTTAATATTGCGAACATAAACAGATTACAAATTCAATAGAATACAAGCCGCTGAAGACACTTTCTAGAGAAAGTTTCATTTTTTGGTCTTTATGTCCCTCAAGGACTAACACAATGATCGGCATATAAAATTAATAAATGCTTGTTGGATTGAGTTGAATTGTAATTCAAATTGTATTATGTCCTTGTTCAAGACTCAAGGTGCTATTACACTGTGGGAACACAAGAGGGTACTCTAACAAGCCAGGAATAGGATGATTATAAAAGATCAGAGCAATGTTTTGGAGTCTGAGAATCCTGGTTCCTTTGTCACTTGCTACTTGTGTGACATTATGGTGGTATGCTGATAAATGGTTTTTATCAACCAAAACTCTGAACTACAACCTACTTTAAAGTGTAATCTCCATTATTAACATTTTCCCCAATCATTTTCTTTCTTAAGTCTATATAGTTAATACGATGAAATAAGCCCTGATTTGTAGCATTTGCCCATTTCATAGATGGAAACATTCACACTGAAAATTTAACAACCATCGCTAGGGAAACCTTTAGGAGCTGACCTCCAGCATGTTACTCAAGTGAATCCATCTTTATGATCCTTAATTTCGTTCTCTCTAAAATGAAGGAGTTGGATTAGATGACCTCTAAGGTCCAGACCAGCTTTAAATCCTTTGAGTGAATTTTCCCCAGCCACAACAATTCATGGAGACCTTTACTTACTTCCTATGTGACCCTGGACAAAGCTTTCTGGGTGCTAGTTTATTCTTCAGTAAAATGAGGTTAAGCTGGATGGCCCCTAAGGTCCCTTCCATCTCTACATGAATGATTCTATAAGGTTGATGGTGTGAATATTAATATCTTCATTTTGCAGATGTAAAAACAGAGACTCAGAGAGCCAGGGTGAATTGCACACTAATCTAGCTAATGAGTTAATTGATGAAAGCTACATCTTCAATCAGAAAATACTAGAAACCAGGGGTTGGAGTTATTGTTTTGTAATATAAAAAAATGTTAATTACTCAGATTAAACTTAAAAGTATATCCTAGACATGTTTATTTGTTTGTTTTTTTCCCCCCAGAGAGCCAGTTGTTAAACATTTACCAGCATACCACTGAGAGGGAGGGAGGAAAGTTTGTAGAATGGACCTTGAAGATCATTGTTTAATCTCATTTTACTGAAGGGGAAACTGAGGCCCAGAGACATGAAATAATTTGCCCAAATTTTCATGGTTACTGACAAATAGGAAATGGGGGGAGGGGATTTGAAAGATCATTGATTCTGGGTTTAAACTTGGGTTTTAATTCTGCTTCTGATACTCACTAGCTGAGCAAATCTCTCTGTCTCTGAGCTGTAATGTCCTTGCTGACCAAAGGAAGGTAATAATACCTTGTACATTGTACCTGACTGTAGTGAGAATAGCACTCTATAAACCCTAATGAAAGGAAGGTGAGATCTTATTACCTAGTAGATTGTAAACTCCATGAGGGCAGCTCCTAGCTTTTCCATATGTGTATTTCAGCAGCATCTAGCCCAGAGCCTGGCATGGAGGTAGTAACTCAATAATGCTTTTGGAATTGTCTTTGGAAGGCTTGCCCAACTTGACTGGTCATAACTGGAATCCTCCTCTTGTTCAGGATTGCAGGGTCCCGCTATCTGTTGAGCCCACAGACCAAGGCTGCTACCCGCTGAACGATCGTCTCTTCTGCAAACCATGTCACATCAAGCGCAGTGCGGCAGGATGTTGCTGAAGGCACTACATGGGCATCTGGCCCCAATCTCAGAGAAATGAGCATTTGTGATGGCTCCTGCCTTCCCATGTCCTTGACAACTTCAGTTTCCCTTCTTCACCTACTGCTGTAGAAGCTACCCTAAGCCCCAAGGAGTTGCCTGCCTGCAAGAATACCAAAGAGACCTGAAAAGAGTGATGGGAACTCCCTCTATCCTCAGACTTATGTCTCTAGCTTGAGAGAAAGCAGCATGATATCAATGAATCATCAATAAAAATTTGTTAAGCAACTACTATGTGCCTGGCATTGTGCTAAGCACTGGGGATGCAAAAAGAAGCAAAAGACAGCCCTTGCCCTTGAGGACTCACAATCTAATTGGAAGAACCTTGACTTAGGAGACAAGGGACCTGGCTTCAAGATCCGCCTCTGCCACTTAGCTGTGTGACTATGGACAAATCCCTTCATCTCTCTGGTCCTTAGCTCCCTCATGTGTAAAATGAAGGGTTTTGACCAGATTCTATCTAAAGTCCTTCCTGAGTCTAAAAAGAAATCCTCTGATTTTTTTTTCTCCTCCTGGAGGGTTGCTGCTCAAGGCATGAGGAGGACCACCACATATTCATATTCCCAGCATATTTTCTGTTTTTTATGCCTCCTACCCTGAAGTGAGGGGTTTTTTCTCCATGACAGTTTGGTTATCCCAATCTATTGGGGAAGGAAGGAAAAAAAAAAGGAGGAAGGAAGAAATGGAGGAAGGAAGAAAGGAAAGAAGGAAGGAAGAAGGGAGTGAAGAAAGGAAGAAGGAAAGGAAGGGAGGAAAAAGGAAAGAGGGAGGAAGGGAAGGAGAGAGGGAAAGAAAATGAAAGGAGGGAGGGAGGAAGGAAAGGAGAGAGGGAAAGAAAAAGAAAGAAGGAAGAAGGAAGGAGAAAAGAAAAAGGGAGGAAGGAAGAAAAAGAAAGAAAGGAAAAAATGAGAAGAAAAAGAAGAGAAAAGGGAAGGAGGAAAGGAAGGAAAAGAAGGTTTATTAAGGGCACAAAGGAAAGATCTGATGGTCAGGAGACCTGGATTTGAATTTTACTTTTACTGTTTAACTTGCCACTTACCTTAGACAAGCCTTTTATCTTTCTGGTGCTCATTTTCTTCTTGCACAAAATGAGAATGTTGACTAGAAGCAATAGCCCATGATCTCACCACTCTGAAAGCCCCTGCTTTATCTTGTCATGGCTGACCAGCCTGAGCAATAGTCTGCTTTCCCCTGGGAAAGCCCCTTGTCCTTGCCAGATACCACTGGACAGAGAAAGGAAGTTTGCTGGTGAGAAGGAGTCAGGCAAGTCAGAGGATCTGGAGTTCTTTACAGAGAACTGCAGGTGGGCAAGGACTACCTTGTACATGAGACCTGTGACAGAGCCAATCTCCCCTTGCTCTCCCACAAGCCAGCCCTTCTGGGCATCCTGAAGGAAAGACTTCAGGGGGCTGGGTATACAACAGTCCCACTCATGAGTCCCCTCCTGCTTCCTCCTGAGTTGTGGATCCTTTTCTCCTCCCCTTCCAACTCAATACTCCTCTGAGAGCTTCCTCACTCAGGCCTGGGCTGTTTAAGCTCCAGCCTGACCTTCAGCCCTTACATGGATTCCTTCCCTAGAAGCTGGAGACTTTTCTCACTCTTCCTAGGAAGTTTATTATTGGGAAAACCTTTACCATCAGGCAAGATCCCTTTAGCCTTGGGACTACACCTCATACCTACACTCTCCTCTCATTGGAAGGTAGGACCATGAGCTCCAAACACTGAACTGTGCCCTTTACCCCTTTTCCAACGTCTTTTTGTACATTGTCTCTCCCTAGAGAGTGTAAGCTCCTTGAGGGCAGCGATGGTCATTTTACCTTTCTTGATATCGCCAGAATTTAGCACAGTGTACATAGTAGATCTTAATAAATGTTTACTGACTGACTGATAGGTAGGCTCCACTTTGAATCCCTATCACTGACACTTTAAATGCCCTAGACAATGAACAAAACTTGTTTAGGGCCAAGAAATACTAGTTTGAGAGTCAGAGGCATCTAAGGAAATGAAAATAACAATAAGTCTCAAAATACCTATGACTTACTTCAGTATAATTCAGAATTAATTATACTTAATTCGGAATAATTAAATTCAGTTCACCAACATTTATTTCCTGTGTGACCTTGGGCAAAACATCTCATCTCCTTTTCCTCTGTAGAATTAGAGAGTTGAATTTGCTGGCCTCAGAGGTGCCTTCCATTTCCACCTATGATCCTATGTGCCAGGCATTGGGACTGGGCCTGGGTGATACAAAAGCAAAAGAATGGGAAACAGTTCCTGCCCTCAGGGACCTTACTTTCCCTCTGTATTGCCCCACTCTGCCATCTCAATCCTTGCCTTTCCGTCAACGCTCCACAAAGGGTCTGTCCAATTGTCTAGAGGTCTGAGTTTGGTTCACTGCTCACTCTCAGATTTCAGGGCCACATTTGGAGCTGTTAATTTGTCATCCTTCAGCCTCACTGATGTAACCACTGCTTCCTGGCTACATGACCAGCCCAGTCCTTACAATGTGAACAAGACATCCTTGGGATTTCCTCCAGAGGGACTATTTCCCCCTGCCACAAGGAAGATGCTCTGTCCAAATACTGATAATGGCATGGTCTGACCTGCTAGTGCTTTTCAAAGGAAGTGTAGTTGGGCTCTGGAGCGAATCTGGACAGTTTGGACAGACCTGGGACATATCCCCTGTACAGCTCAGCCTCCAGCCCTGACCCTTACTGACCCTTTATCTGAGATCTCTGTACTTCCCATGAAAATTATATCATATTCCAAAGGGTGACTGTACAATGTACTTAAAGGGCTATCCAAAAGTCAGTGATTATGATTGTGACTGTGTAATAATAATAATAATATTGTTAGATAAAGACCCACGTGTCCAGTGAATTTGCCATATGCTAGAAAACTAGGGAGCCTCAGTGCTGTTTTTTGCCCAGGCTTTCTACCAATTTTGCCTCCTTTGGGGCAACAATGTATAACAGGGAGGCTGCATAGTGGGCCTGGATAATACCATATAGTGCAAAAAGAGCCTGGTTCAAACTCTCTTTGGCGATTAGTCACTTAACAATGCTTAAGACTCACAGTGTGCCAGGCACTGTGCCAGTGCTGGGGATACAAAGAAAGGCAAAAAGCATGACCTCTGCCCTCAAAGAGCTCATATTCTTTAGGGGAAAGGGAGGAGGGACACCAATCACAAATAAATATGAGATTTTGGTTTTCTCATCAGTAAAATGTAGGGAACTGAGGGCCCCAGCAATTCTAAATCTTTTCCATGATGCTTTGAGCCTGCACCCTGGGTCTGCCAGAACTGCAATTGTCCCCTCCCCCACCACAATTCTGATACCCATCTCTAAGCATTCATTCAATGGAAAAAATTATAGTGATTTGTGTCCCCTTTGCAGAGCCCCAACCTGGACACTGAGGGAGCTACAAAACCAGTCTAGTAGGGGTGGCGGTGGGAATAAAATGTAAATCCACATAGTTCTGCTACCTGATTATCCAATAAACCCATCAAATAGGGCCAGACCAAAGTGAGGTCCAAGGAACAGCATTTGTTCCCAGAGAAGGGAGGCTTTGGAGGATGTTGCATTTGGATTAGGCTTTCAAGGATGAGTAGGAACTGAACAAACAAAAAGCAGATGACCTTGACCCAAAATTGTCCAGTTTGGGTAGAGAGAAACAGGGCTGGAAAGGAGGGCCTGGAATACCAGGCACAGGAGTTTGAATTTTATCCAATCAGTGATAAAGAGACACTGAAGACTTGAGAAGAGCATTAAGGAACTCCTCTGTAGTCCTTCTGATCTTGGAAGGCAGCCTAGTGGAAATGCCTTTGGCCCCACAGAGTATGATTTATTCATTTGCTTCCAGCTTGCTATTTGTGTCTGTAAGAATCCCTAGTGACCTTTCTGCCCCAGAAATCCCAACCCTAAGGCAGAGCCTTCCTTCCTCTCTTAGAAAGTCGCTGTTTCTAGGGGACTTCCAGCCAGTGCTTGGTGTGGAATGAGTTTAATGTGAGCTGGCTGTTTTTCATTTTGCTTTTGGTTTTAAATAAAGCGGACTTTCCCTTTTTTGGAACGAGTTCCCCAGTATCACATGCTCTGGCCAGAGAACCCAGTAAAGATGACTTGGATTCTCAGTGCCTGTGAAGTGTCTCCTTTCAATCCTAAATTCTGGGTCTGGGGAATAAGCCTCAGGAAGGCAGCTGGGTCTGCTCATTTCAAAGGAGACCCCCCAAAAATGGTGAGTGTGTGTGCATTTTGGTGGTGGCTGGGTGGAGTTGGAAAGCTTGCTTCAATTGGTTTTTGTCCCAACTGAAACCCCATCTTCTTCCTCCAGTCTTTCAGATCTTCCTCGACCCCAAAAGCCTGAAGCCTTCCCTCTAATTGACTAAGTACACTTTGAGTTTGTCCCATTAGAAAGTGAGCTCCCTGAGGGCAAGGACTGCTTTTGCTGTTTTTTCTTTTACAATTCTTAATACCTCTCCTTCCCCATTGTTTAGCACAAAGTAGGTGCTTAATAAATGCTTATGGACTCGACTTTAAGAGACAATTCCTGCCTTCAAACTTTCCTTTTTCCCCTTTACTATTTTTTTTTTCTTTTGGCTGAGACGATAGGGGTTGTGACTCATCCAGGGTCACACATTTAGCAAGTGTTAAGTGTCTGAGACCAGATGTGAACTCAAGGCTTTGAAGCCAAGAGGACCTGAGTTCAAATGTGATCTCAGACACTTCCTAGCTGTGAGACCCTGGGCAAGTCACAACCCTCAGGAAAAAAAAAAATTAAACTTAGGTTCTTCAGACTTCAGGGCTGGTGTTCTATCCATGGTGCCATCTAACTGCTCCCAACATCCCCTTCTGAAGCTGTTTCAGGCCTGGCCTTCAGAGATGTCTATCCTTTGGTGGGATCACCAGGGGTCCACCCAAATGCTGGTCCTTAGCCAATCTCCCGGCATGATTCAAAGGAAAATCCTTAGTACACTTAGTACACTTTCACGCTCTATAAAGATGTAAATTTTTATTACTACTGGTTCCCTACCTAGAGTTTTATCAGTTCATCGAGGAGTACCAGAAATGTCCTTTCTAACTAGACCCCCACTGGATTGACTTGCCAAGGGAATGTGGGAGTGTGATGTGGCAGGAGTAGGACTGAGTTTTGATTGGGGTGGAGGCTTGGAATTCCAACTCTGATGCTTACTCTCTGGGTGGTCAGGAGCAAGCCCTTTCACTTTTCCATTGGCCTCCTCTTGTATAAGATGGACAAAAGCAACTGCTCATTATCTCCCTCTCAAGGTTGTTCTGTGCTTTGTTCCTTTTGAGAGCTGTAGAAATCAAAATTATTAGTAGTAGTCATATTGTAGGGATGGTATTGGTAGGACTATTTCTACCAGTCATACTAGTCTGATAAGTTGACTTCTCCAGCAATATGTATATAAATTAGTGAGCCAAGATGGTCCAGAACCTAAGCAACCTCTCCAGCTGATTGCCAGGAGGACAATAGCAAAAATAAATAAAATTAAATTAAATTAAAAATTGACTCTTTAGTTCTCTTTTCCTCTATTTCTTATAAGTTCCTAAAAGCATATGACTCATCCTATCCACTTTATGTGTGAATATTTTTCTGCAAGCTGGTGTGTGGATACTTCCTGACCTTGATCCCAAACTATGCTTGGGAGCCTCATTTTTCCTCTGTTTAGTTGAGTTCAACATTTAATGGGTGCCTGCTATGTATAGAACATCATCATACATAGAGGCAGAGAGAGGGTGAAGGGAAGGAAAGAGGAGGAAGAAGAGAAGGAAGAAAAATGAGAAGAGAAGAAAGAAAAAGAAGAGGAGGAAAAAAGGGGAAAGAAAGCGAAGAGAAGGAGAAAAAGGAAAAGAAAAAAGGAGGAGAATAAATAGGAAAAGGAAGAAAAAGAGAAGAGGAGGGAGAGAGGAAGGGTAAAAAGGGGAGATGATGTGGACAGACAATGTATTTCAGTGAATGCAGCTAATTATATGTCTGGGGTTATAGGATTCCAGATCCAGAGCCAGGAGGAAATTCAGTCCTTTGAGTCCAACCCCCTCACTTTACAACTGAAGAAACTAACTTGCCCATGGTCACATGAGCAGTCAATATCAAAGATAGCATTTGAACTCAGGCCCACTGACTCCAGAGCCAGATTTTTCTCCTGCACTCTTCTACCTCTTCCTAGCTCTTTGTCTTGAGTCTGTGTAAAATAAAGTTAGACTTGCTATAGAAAGAGGTTCTTGTGATAATGTATTTAAAGGATGATGCAAAGGTCAGCTATTGTGATATTACATGAATAACTATTTGCTAAGAAGCAAAGTAGGGTTTAGTGAGTTCATGTGAGGGAGATCATAAAATGTCAGAGCTGGGAGGGCCTTAGAACCCAGGAGGTCAGAGCTGGGAGAGCCCCTAGAACCCAGGAGGTCAGAGCTGGGAGGGCCCTTAGAACCCAGGATGTCAGAGCTGGGAGGGCTCTTAGAACATAGGATGTCAGAGCTGGGAGAGAGCTTAGAACCTAGGATGTCAGAGCTGGGAGGGAGCTTAGAACCTAGGATGTCAGAGCTGGGAGGGAGCTTAGAACCTAGGATGTCAGAGCTGGGAGGGCCCTCAGAACACAGGATGTCAAAGCTGGAGAGAACTTGAAGATTATCTAGTTCTTCATTTTACATAAAGGGAAACTGACTCCAGAGAGGCTTGGAAAGTATATGTTTAGGAGAATAAATGGGAGACCTATCCTAACTCTATTTCTTAGTAAGCTGCTTAGCCCTAAGGCCAGAAGCAGTGCTAGATTTGGGGCCAGAGTGGGTCCATCATTCAGCCCAGTGCTTCTTCAGACAGGAGGCCTAACTTCTCTGGGACTCAGTGCCTGCAGAGGGAAGAAGCTGTTGAGAAGACTCTCAATAATCATCTCATTCACTTTTCTTTTTAACACTTTCCCCTACAAGTCTCCTTAGCCGAGCTGAAGTATTTGTTTCTGTTTGTGTGTTTTGTTTAAAAACAACTTCAAGAAAACACTTTCTACAACCCAGGCTGGGAAATTCCCTTTCCCTTCTAAAAGGCTTAAGTTTAGGTTTGAGCTACCCAGGAACTGGACTTGGAGAAGGAAATCCCCCTTTCACTTAGCCCAGAGGCGGGGTTCCATCACTTCCCCGCCCAGGCATCTAGCTGCAACTTGCATTCACCCCAAGGCAGCCATATGCAGCTGGGGGTGGAGGAGAGAGTAAGAAATTCGAGGCTGCCCCCAGCGCCCCTGAAACTCCCCCCCCCAACGAGAAGGGAAAGGGGTGGAGCACATGCAGAGGGATTCCCTTATAGGATACCCCAAAGGGAGTGGCTCTGACACAGACCAATCAAACAACCTGTAATGCCCAGGAGCTATTCATAATCTCTCAGTGGTGACCCTCCAGGGAGAAGATTTCAAAGCCCCAAACAAAGGCCCAGCATCAATTAATCTGGAACTCCCCAAATCAACTCTTTAAATGCAAAATAAAATAAGGAAAAACAAATAAACAAACAAAAAAAACCCCCCGGAAAGCAAAGAGATTCCTCCCCACCCCAACCCCAATAAGCCCCCAACCCAACCCAGGGAAAGCTAGCTGATTTCTACCTACCCAATCTATACCAAGTATAAACAATTCCACCTTCCTATTACCACCTTAAAACACACATGAAAAACCCTTGCTCTTTTTTGCTAAATCCAAATCCAACCTTTTTGCTAGAAGGGAACCCAGAAGAGCTTCGATTCACTTTTTTTTTTTTTTTAAATCACCTTCATTCCCCAACTCTTCCCTTCTCTTCTCCCCAAACCAGGAACCATAGTTTATTGACAAAGAAGTAAAAAGGAGATGAAGGGAAAAGCAATTTATCAAAACTAATCAACACATCAACTAAGTTTGACAATAGATTGTTCCATACCTTTAAGTTAACTAGGTGAGGGAATGGATAGTGTTGAAATTGGAGTTAGGACACAGAAGTTCAAATTTGGTCCCAATGTGATCGTGAGCAAAGCATTGAAACTTTTCTTACCTCAGTTTCCTCAACTGTTCAATAGTGGATGATAATAACCCTTAACTCCAGCAAGTGGTCTCAAATGAGACAACTAGTAAAGTGCTATGCAAACCTTAATGTGCTATATAATTGCTGGCTATTATTAGTCTCCAGAAGCTGAGTGGTGTTTCCTAGACTATTCTTAAGAGCCAAGGTTGGTCATTATAATTACACTGTTTTCCTTTCAATTTCCAATTTTTTTTTTTTTGTTCTTTCCATTTACATCATCTTGGTGGATGTAGTTTTCAGACTCCTCTTCCTAATTCACTGTGCATTCATCCAAATGCTTCCCATTTCCCATAACAAAACTTCATCCAAGAGGTCAGGAGGGTCTTACCTAGGGGGTTGCCTGCATATTACAATTTAAGGTGTTTCAATAGCTCTTCCACCAAAATACCGTTCCCTAGAGAAGATGCAAATTTCTTTTGCTAACAACAAAGTCCTTTAATTTCCACTGCTAAAAATCTGATTTAAAAAATAAATGACTCTAAACCAACTTCCATTCATGCAGTGCTAAGTGTCACATGAGAAAGAACATCAGATCCGTTATGAGGATTTGATTTTGAGTCCTCTCTGCTTGCCAGTTACTAGCTATGTGACTCTGGACAAGCTTATGGGTCTGTTTCCTAGTTTATAAAATCAGGGAGCTGGACTTGACAACCTCTGAGGGATGCAAATATCCCACTGGTTCCTTTTCTGAGAGCAGGGCTTTGGGGTGAACTGGACTGTGGAACCTGAAGGAAAAGGAAATACCCTAGGGAGGCAACAAATAAAATGAAATATTTAATAAGTACCTACTATGGGCTAAGAGCTAGGGATAAAAAGAAAGGCGAAAATTGAATTTGCTCACAAGAAGCTCACATATCAACAGAGACAACAACCTGCAAACAATACTATCTACAAGATACATAGAGAATAGGTATTAGGTAATCACAAAGGTTCTGGCAGCTGGGGGGGACCAGGAAAAGCCCCCTGCAGAAGGTGAGATTTGAACAAAAGCTTGAGACAAAATGCTAGAGTTAAGAAAATGGGAAGAACCATTTTCAAAGGCAAACTCAAAGCAAAGATGGAAGATGAAAGCAGATGGAAGATTGATCGGTGCTCAGTCAGGATCACAGAGAAGATGGATGGGAATAAATTGTCATAAGGCTAGGAAAATAAGGAACCAGACTCTGAACAGAGATTAAATGCCAAACCAGATTTTATATTTGATTACTGAGATACTAGGGAGCTACTGGAATTTATTGAGCAGGGGAATGACATAGCTTTAGGGGAGAAAGTCCAATTTTCTGTGGTAATTGTCTTATGGGCAAAAGGGCCTGTGCCAAGTGGCGGCTGTGTGAGTGAAGGGAAGATCTAAGTGAATTATAATGAATATAGAAAGAATAACATTTGACAAATGAATAGCTAGAGTGAGAGAAGTCTCTTTCTGAGAGTTCATAACTTTGAGGTTACCAACTTGGATTATAGGGAGAATGACAGTGCCCTAGAAAGGAATAGTGAAGTTTGGAAGAAAGCTTGGTTTGAAGGAAAGATATTCAGTTCTGTTTTGCCCTTGTGCTTGATATGTCCATCAGGCCTGGAGGAGGCAAAAGAGATGGCATATGGGCATGTTTCTGAAGGCACAGATAGCTGTAGTAATACTTTTTTGTCTTTATAGAAGGGATATGGGAGCAAAGCTTAGAAGGACAGCTGGGTGGTGCCATGGTGCACATAGCACTGGCCCTGGTATATAAAATTCAAATTCAGCCTCCCAGACACCTACTAACTGGATGATCCTAGGCAAGTCACTTAAATTCTGTTTGCCTCAATATTCCTAAAACTGACATAAACATAGCACCTACCTCGAGATTGTTTTGAGGATAAAATGATATACTTATAAAGTGCTTTACAAACTTCAAATATATATATATATATATATTTGTAAAGAGTTATTGTATAGAAATGATGATCATTGAATCCATGGGAGCTAATGAAGTCATTGAGGAGAGAATGTAGAGAGAAGAGTAAAGAGGGCCCAGAGTCTTGGTGGCCACTAAGTTAGTAAGCATGTCATCCAGCAAAGACGGAGAAGTATTCATTCATACATATAGGAGAAGACCCCAAAGAGCAATATTGTAAATACCCTGAGAGGAGAGTGTATACAGAAGAGAATCTCTTTCTGAGTGAAGGCTGCAGAAAGTCAAGGAGGATGAAGATTGAGAAAGGTCATTTGATTTGGCAATTAAAAGATCATTCAATAACTTTGGAAAGAACATTTGATGAATGAAGTCAGAAGTCACATTGCAGACAGCTTCATCTTCCAAGGGATGGAAGTGACAAAAGGGAGGGAAAGATAAAGGAGGCTTGCTAGTAGGGATGGTCAGATAAAATGAAGGTTCTTTAAAAATGGTTAAGACAAGAGATTGCACATATTTAACCTATATCAGATTGTTTGCTGTCTTGGAGAGGGGAAAGGGAATAAAAATTGGAACACAAAGTCTTACAAAAATGAATGTTGAAAACTATATGTATATATATTCGATTTTTCAAGTATTTTAACATAATTAACACGTAGTGGACTTCCTGCCATCTAGGGGAAGGGTGGGGACTAAGGGGGAAAAATTTGTAAGGGAAAGCTTTGTAAGGGTCAATGTTGAAGAATTACCCATACATATGTTTTGCAAATTAAAAGCTTTAATAATTAAAAAAAAAAAGAAAGAAAGAAAGAAAAAGAAAACTATATGTGTATTTGGAAAAATAAAATACTATTAATTTTTTTTTTAATTAAAGCTTTTTATTTGTATAACATATGTATGGGTAGTTCCCCAGCATTGATCTTTACAAAGCTTTCCATTACAACTTTTACCCCCAGTCCCCTCCCCTCCCCTAGATGGCAGGAAGTCCACTACATGGTAATAATGTTGAAATACTTGACAAGTTGTACAAAAAAAAAATCCTATCTAGGACATGGCTCTCTTCAACAATGATGTGTTTCAAACCACCTCCAATTGTTCACTGAAGAAAGCCATATACACCCAGAGAAAGGGATGTGAAATGTGGACCACAACATAACATTCTCATACTCCTTGATTGATGTTTGCTTACATTGTGTTTCCTTTATCTGATATATCGTTTGTGTAGATAAGATTTTTCTTGCACAACAATGATAAGTTTGGAAATATGTATACATATATTCGATTTGCCAATATTTTAA
Source organism: Myrmecobius fasciatus (assembly GCA_023553655.1). Taxonomy (NCBI): domain Eukaryota; kingdom Metazoa; phylum Chordata; class Mammalia; order Dasyuromorphia; family Myrmecobiidae; genus Myrmecobius; species Myrmecobius fasciatus. The sequence goes on along the minus strand of JAJPUD010009341.1, from coordinate 30,267 downwards.
CATAATTAACATGTAGTGGATATCCTGCCATCTAGGGAAGGGGTGGGGAAGTTGGGGGGAAAAAATTTGTAACGGAAAGCTATGTAAGGGTTATTGTTGAAGAATTACCCACACATATGTTATGCAAATAAAATAAAATTAAAAAAAATCCTATCTACAAGAAAAAAAAAATCAGAGAAAGGAAACACAATGCAAGCAAACCTCAATAGAGAGCATGAAAATGTTACGTTGTGGTCCATATTTCATATCCCTCTCTCTGGGTGTATATGGTTTTCTTCAGTGAACAATTGGAACTGGTTTGAGACAATTCTTTGTTGCAGAGAGCCATGTCCATCAGAGTTGATCGTCATAATCTTGTTGCTGTGTACAATGATTTCCTGGTTCTGCTCATTTCACTCAGCATCAGCTCATGCAAGTCTCTCCAGGCCTCTCTGAAATCGTCCTGTTGGTCGTTTCTTACAGAGCAATAATATTCCATAACATTCATATACCATAATTTATTCAGCCACTCTCCAATTGATGGGCATCCATTCAGTTTCCAGTTTCTAGCCACTACAAAAAGAGCTGCCACAAACATTCTTGCACATGTGGGTCCCTTTCCCTCCTCTAAGATCTCTTTGGGATATAGGCCCAATAGAAATGCTGCTGAGTCAAAGGGTATGCACAGTTTGATAACTTTTTGAGCATAGCTCCAAATTACTCTCCAGAATGGTTGGATCTGTTCACAGTTCCACCAACAATGTATCAGAGTCCTAGTTTTCCCACATCCCCTCCAACCTTCATCGTTATTTTTTCCTGTCATTTTAGCCAATCTGACAGGTGTGTAGTGGTACCTCAGAGCTGTCTTAATTTGCATTTCTCTGATCAACAGTGATTTGGAGCAACTTTTCATATGACTAGAGATGGTTTTAATTTCATCATCTGAAAATTGTCTGTTCATATCCCTTGACCACTTATCTATTGAAGAGTGGCTTGAATTCTTATATATATGAGACAATTCTCTATATATTTTATTAAAATTTTTAAAAAAAAAAAGAATAGGTAAGTCATGGAAATATTTGGAGATAGCAGGGAAAGAGTCATTACTTTGGGAGAGAATAAGGATTATTTATTTATTAAGCTATATTTATTGAGGGCATTCCATGTACCAGCTATTATACTAGACTTAGAGATTAAATTCAGCTCCTTAATTTTTTTCTTTCTTTTTGAATGTTCTTCTTCTTCTTTTTTTTTTTTTAGTTTTTTATTTTTAAAACATATGCATGGACAGTTTTTCAACATTGACCCTTGCAACACCTTGTGTTCCAATCCCCATCCCCACCCCCACCCCTTTCCCTGCATGGCAAGCCATCCAATATATATTAAACATGGTAAAAAATATATGTTAAATCCAATATATATGTGCATATTTATATAATTATCTTTCTGCACAAGAAAAATCAGATCAAAAAGGGGAAAAAATGAGAAAGAAAATGAAATTCAAGAAAACAACAAAAAGAGTGAAAATGCTTTGTTGGGAACCACACTCAGTTCCCACAGTCTTCTCTCTGGATGCAGATGGCTCTTTTCATCACAAGATCATTGGAACTGGCCTGAATCAACTCATTGTTGAAAAGCAGCTCCTTAATTTAAAAAAAATAAAAAAGCAGACTTATCCAACAACACATAGTATGGTAGCAAAGTCAAGATTAGAATTCAGTTCCTCTGAACCCAGATTCAGTGTTCCTTCCATTAGAGCACAGTAAAATTGAAGTCTTCTTGTGGTCATTGTTCAATAAAATTTTTATAGCTTTTCAATTATTCTATTTACAAACAACATTGGAAATTCTTGGCCTATGACACAAAGCAGTACTCAACTATAAAACTAAACTTTGGTTTAGTAGTATAGGGATCATCATGGCCAAGCCTTGTGATTGAGATCTTTTTTTTAAGTTTTAAAAACCCATTATCTCCTCCTAGGGAAGGCGGGAGACAGCAAAGGGGAGAAGGACTGAGAATGACAAGACAAACTTGTCAATTATTCCCAGAGTAAAGTCCAAATTAACCCAATGTTACCCTGCTCACAGGCAAAGAGGTGGACAGAAAAGGAAAGAGGTGAGCTAAATGATTGCATCCCAAGGTCTGATGAGATGTTATCATCATAAAGCCCTACCTCTGTCCACCAGAGGTCAGATGTGTTGTTTCTTAAATGAGAGCCTCAATGGCAGCCACCAGGAGTAAATTCCATCTAAGATCACTGAAAAGTAGACGAGCTCTCCCTTAAAGCAAGACTCCACTAAAGCAAAACCAAAATCCAAGTAGGGGCCCAGACCAGGGCAAGCCTTTTCAATTCTATGAACAAAGCAAGCTAGGATTCCAGAGACAGCACTAACTGGCCAAGAAATGTATTGTCTTTTGACTGTAAGGAATTCTACAAAGTGCATTTTAGCCTGGAGGGATAGAGAGGGGTGAAAAGATCCACCTTTGGGGAAATTGTTTGAGATCAAAAGGAAAATAGGAAAAATCCATCCAGGAGCAGGACTGAAGAAATCCAGGTTGGTCAAGGGTGGGCTAGAGAACAGATTATACTTTTGGATACATTTAGTTGATCTACTCCACTCCAGTAGCTTTTGGAATGATTCTGACCTTCAAGTATTGCCTCTGCCAAGAGATATGGATGGCAAACACCATTCCTAAGGCAGGCTGGTCCTTCTCCAATAAATTCTTTTTTCTCAACTCCTTCTCTCTCCCATTAGATCTTTGGCTCCCAGACCAAGGTCAACTTTATCTGTAGACCTGAAAAATGCATCTGTCCTTGAGCTAACTGTTCAAGGAGAAGACGTAGAGGTACATATTGAGGAAAAAAGGAAACAGGCATTTATTAAGCACTTGATAGAGATTACCTACTTTTATTCTCACAACAACCCCAGGTGGAAATTGAGACAAAGGTTAAGCTTGCCCAGCTAGTGTCTGAGCCTATATTTGAAACTTCTTAATTCCAAGCCCAGCACCATAAGGGTATTAATAAAGGCCCCTTCTAAGTCATGACATACTGTACTCTCAGATCCCTCTCAGCTCTGACATTCTATGTTTTAAGGTCCCTTCCTGCTCTAATTTTCTATGATTGAGGCATTAGGATTTCTTTTAAGGGTTTATATAACTTGTTGGTACAGTGGATAGAATATCAGGCCTGGAGTCAGAAAAACTCATCCTCCTGAGTTCAAATCAGGCCTCAGATTCTTACTATGAGACCCTGGCCAAGTCACTTCACTTTGTCTGCCTCAGTTTCCTCATCTGTAAAAGGAGCTGGAGAAGGAAATAGCAAACCACTCCCATATCTTTGCCAAGGAAACATCAACTAGAGTCACAAAAATTTGGACAAAGTGAAATGATTGAACAATACCTTAGAAAGACTGTCAGAGCATTTGTATCCTAAATGACAAAATGAAACAGACCTGTCAGTTAATAAAATTTATTAAATGCCTACTATATGCCGAGCACTATAAATGCAAACAAAGATTCACAGATAGTCCCTGTATTTGAGGAGCTCACAATCTAATGGGGAAAACTACAAGCAAATAATTATACACATACACTCTATATCTAAATAAGCTATATAGGACAAATAGGAAAAGAAGACACTAGAATTTAATATTTTAGGAAAGTCTTCCTGTTGAAGATGAAATTTTAAGTGGGCTTTAAAGGAAACTAAGAATGAGGAGAGAGAACATTCCAAGAATGGAAGACAGTTGAGGAAAATGCTCAAAGCCAAAAGAGTTTCGTATTTGTGGAACAGCCAGGAGACTAGTGTCCCTGGGTCAAAGATATAGGGTGTAAGAAGACTGAAAACATGAAAAAGAAGTCAGATTATGAAGGTCTTTGAACACAGAGAATTTTAAATTTGTTTCTAGGGGTGATAGGGAGCCACTGAAGTTTGAGATGTGTGCTTTAGAAAGATTTTTATAGCCCTGTGAAGAAGTAAAATATTCCTTGTTACCATGAAGATACCTCTGCATATATATTTGAACCTCAGAAGTATCAGGAACATTCTACCCCTCTTTTACAAATGGGGAAATTGAGGCCCAGAGAAATTTGGTGTGACTTGCTCAAGGTCACAAAATCAATTAGTGATAGTTGGGATTAGAAACAAGTTTGCTGTAATCCAGGCCTTTTTATTTACCTATCACTTAATGTTTATGCTTGGGTAGGGGGGAAAAGGAGTGGAATCTATTGATAATTTTTGGTTTTTCATCTTCAGTTCTAAATATATTTCCAGGGAGCCATCTCTTGGAACAGATAAGAGAAACAAAACAGTTCAACCTAACTAGCCAAGTCATCAATAAGAGAACAGTTTATGTCTTATTGAAGTTTTGTCAGTAGTAACTGATTCATGACCCCATTTGGGGTTTTCTTGGCAAAGATACTGGAATGGTTTGTCATTTCCTTCTCTAGCTCATTTTACAGATGAAGTAAATAGGATGAAGTGACTTGCTTAGAGTCACAGATAGTATGTAAGGCTGGATTTGAACCAAGGTTTTCCTAATTCTAAGACTGGCACTCCCCCACCTAGTATATATTCTTTTAAATCCTTGTCTTATACATATCTACTTCCACTTTCCAGCTAACATATATTGTTTTAATTGAAGCTTTTTATTTTAAAAACATATGCAAGGATAATTTTTTCACCATTTACCCTTGCAAAACCTTGTGTTCCAATTCCTTTCCTCTAGATGGCGAATAATCCAATATATAGCATATTCTTTTAAAGATATATTCATACTTGGCTCTTTTCAACAATGAGGTGATTCAGACCAGTTCCAAAGGAGTTGTGATGGAGACAGCCATTTACATCCAGGGAGAGGAGTATGGGAATTGAATGTGGATCACAATATTTTTATTTTTGTTTGCTTGTTTTTTCTTTCTCATTTTTTCCCTTTTTGATCTGATTTTTCTTGTGCAGCATAATAAATGTAGAAATATGTTTATAAGAATTCCACATGTTTAACCTATATTGGATTACTTGTTGTCTAGGAAAGGGGGGAGGTGAGAAGGAAGAAATATTTGCAATACAAGGTTTTGCAAAGATGAAAGTTGAAAACTATCTTTGCATGTATTTTGAAAATGAAAAACTATTATTAGAAAGAAAAATAAATTTAAAAATATATACCCATTTACAGAATAATACTTCTGAATCAAAGTGGAGCAAGGCCAGTGGGTTAGAGCCAGTAGTACAAATGAATTTAACAGTGGAGCAGGACAATTCTAATTTATTGTGGGAAGGACAGCTCTAGTGGGTAAGAGTTTTATTGCTTAAGAAAGCAATAACCATGAAGTCATTTGTGGAGCTGGTTAAGAGTTGCTCTGTCTTCTGATGGCTAGCTTGATAGATCTCCAGTATTTAGGGTCACAGTCTCCCAGGTGAGGATAGTTTGACTTAGGGTTGCTTAGTCAGTCAGGCTTATCCCATCATGGTAAGAAGTTTGAATCACTGCTCTCCCAACAACTTGCTCTCTGCTTTTTTCGTTGTCCTTGAATAAGGCCAGAAGCCAGAATAGTGAATGTGAAGGGTGGAGGCAATCAGATAAACTCAGGAACATGAAGATTCTCTTGAAAGTCTCATGAAATTAATTCATAGTTAATAGTAGTGACTCTCTGAGGGACCACAAGCTGAGAGCTCCAAAAATGACCCCCAGATTGGTTTGGAGCAGACCGCTTGTCCCCCTTCAAGAAAATGACCTAAGAGATCTTTGTATCCTAAAGGGAAGATCTCAAAAAGGTCTTCACATTAAACGGCACACAGAATCTTCTTGTCCCATTTCCCCCAGAGAGAATGAGCTGATCTTAATAGAAGAAACAGCTTCCATCCTTGGCATTTGGAATTCTTGTAACTGGCATCTCTATAGGAAGGAGTGGGTTTTTGATTTGAGCACTCAGATACAGAGAAGAGACCTTAGAACTATTGTCAAAACAAAAAACAAAAACAGTTTTAACATATCAGTATGGAGCAACAAGCTTCAGTGATAAAATACTAGTCAAACTGGTCAAGGACCTACCAAGTAGCAACCTTACTCAGAATATAGAATGTCAGAGCTGGGAGGACTAGAGAGCTTGACTTGCCCAAATTATACAGTGAGTTAAGGTCAGAAGTAGAATGGACTTTAGATATTATGTAACTTAATACCTTTATTTAACAAAGTGGGAAACTGAGATCTAGAGAGTTTGAATTGTCCAAATTATATAGTGAGTCAGAAATAGAAAGGACTTTAAATACCATGTAATCCAATACCTTTTTTTTTTAATATTTTATTGTATTTTTGACCTTTGCAAGCTTTTCCCCTCCTTTCCCCCACCCCTCACCCCTAGATGACAGGTAAAATCCAATACCTTTATTTAACAGAGTGGGAAACTGAGCTCTGGAGAGGTTGACTTGTCCAAATTATACAGTGAGTTAGCAGCAGCTCCAGGCATTACTTCTGATTACCAATCCAGGACCCTGTTTTATTCCACATTTCTTTTCCACTTTTGGATAATGGAGCAGCAAGATCTAGCCCCTGGAAGATTTTGGATATACTTTATTTTCGGGAAAGGAATGCTATGGAGATCAGCCACCACTCTGACCCCCACCCCCACCCCAAGGTCAGGACTCCATTCTAAAAGAGTCAAGGCTCAGTCAGTAGAGATCCTCCTAGAACAGAGAGCAGGATGGTTAAAGTTGGAACTGTGTGGCTTCTCTGAATTTCTCTGTCTTGCTAATTCTACCTGCCCGAATTCTTGGTTTTGGTTTTCACTTCCAAGTTAACACACCAGGTAGAAATAAGTTGATGTCCAACTCTTGTAATTCAATTACAACGAGCCTACAGGGCTCCCAGCTGAAGCACAGCAGGAGTTACAATTTAGACACAAACTTGTTGGAAGAATCCCCGACTGGACAGCTGGTTAATTTTTAGCTAAAGTGATTACTTTGTCCTCCTGTGCTTTTCATCTCTTCCCACTCATTGCCTTTTTGTCTGCTTCTGCTAAGATCAAACTGTTCTTGAGGAGGGAAGGAGACTAGAGAGTAATGGGAGGTGACAAGAGACCTGGCTTGAATCCTACATCCAGTCCTGACTGGCCTGTGACTTCTGGCCTCTGAGCCTTAGCTCCCTATAACACATAGCCTTGTTCATTGAGATTGGGGGGAAAAAAAAAACAAAAAACATTCATCTCCCAATAAGTACTATAAAAACAGGAGCTGAGGTTCATGTGTCCAACTATTTAATATCTACCCTTTGGGGCCAGAGAAGGAGACCAGAAGGCCCTACATATATGTATGTGTGCACATATTCATGTATGTAGGTATGCATGTATGTACATGTACACAGAGAATATATTTGTGTGTATATATGTTGCTTTGTATGTATGCACATATATATGCTCCCATACATATATAGATATTTATAGTCACAACACATATAAATATATATTTTTCACATAGCCCTTTAGGACATATGAAACATTTTATGTTATTTTATTTGGTCTCCATAACTACCTTGGGAAGCTGTTGCAGGATGGAGGCCGTTAGATGGCTCAGTGGACAGAGTTCTGGATCTAAAGTTAGGAAGACCTGAGTTCAAATACAGCTTCAGACATTTACTAGCTGTGTGACCTTGGGAAAGTCACTTTGCCATGTTTACCTCATCTGTAAAATAAGCTGGAAAAGGAAGGATATGGCAAACTACTCCAGTATCTTTGTCAAGAGAATACTAAATGGTGTTCATGGGGTTTTCTTGGTAGATACTGGAGCCAGGTACCCTGTCCACTATATCCCCAGCTGGCTCAAAACTTTAAAATGGGAGTTGTTCAAAAGTAAAACAGACTCCCTCAGGAAGTTATGAGATTCCCTTTACTGAAGGAAACCAAGGCTAAGGAACTTGCTTGTGGTCACAGAGCTAGTAAGCAGCTAAGGCCAAATTAGAACAGATCTTTACTCCAAATCCAGCACTTTAAACAGAACCACTGGATTGTCTACCCTTCTTATTCACCCATTTTACCAAATGAGAAATGAAATATGCCCACGGTCCCTGGCCACGTTGCTGCAGTCTCCTGGGTCAAAGTTCTTTCAGCCTACCTTCTACCTCTACTAGTTTGAAGGGAGTACATTATAAAGGAGTCAGAAGAGAATGATAAAGGCAGGAAGTGTTTTAGGAACTCAGAACAGAGAGGGGATCTTGAAATCTTGACTATTCTCTGGAAAATGGAAAGTGAGTGTGTAGAGGGATACAGGGAGAATAGAAATTTCTTGTTGCATTTGCCAGAGGGACAAGATCAGGACAAGGAGAGAATATTCCTATATTTCTGTTTTATGGTTGGTCAAAATGGGTAGTATTCTTCCAGCAGGAGAGATGAGTCTAAACACAGGCAATGGAGACAGGTGTAGCTGTCTCCATTTAGAGTCAAAGCTGAAATAATGGAAAGATTTGGCCATTCTATTTGGGCAAGGTAGATCTCTTTGAGCAGGGCTTCTTTCTATATTTCTGTCTATTCAATTGCACAATGAGGGAATTGGACCCAAAAAGGGACCAGTGAGAGGCATCTTGGGATGGAAAGCACACTGGACTTGGCCAGCCTCCTAGCTTCCTCCAAATCCCAGCTAAAATCTCTTTCCACAGGAAGCCTTTGTGATCATCCTTAATGCTAGCACTTTCCCTCTGTTAATTATCTCAAATTTACCCTTACATGTATCATATGTGTACAGAGTCATTTGTGAAACTGTAAGCTTTTCTGACTGACTCACCAGCAAGGATCAAGAGACCTGAGTTTGAATTGTGAGTCAGGCCACACTATTTAGATGCATCAATCAACCAATAAATAAATGTTTATTAAATGCCTACGATGTGCTAGGAAACGTGGTAGGCACTTGTGATAGAAAAAGCATCAAAAGACAGTCCTTGTACTCAGGAGTCTCACAATAATAGAGAGACAACATGCAAACAAATATGTACAAAGCAAGTTATTTACAGGATACATAGGAAATATCTGACAGAGGAAAGGTGCTAGAATGAAGAGGGATGGGGGAAGGCTTCCGGTAAAAAGACAGGATTTTTTCTGGCACTTAAAGGAAGCCAGGGGAAGTGCTAAGTGGATTTGAGAAGGGAGAGAGTTGCAGGGATGGGGGACAGCTAAAGAAAAGTAGAGAAAATGTGTCTTGTTCATGGAAAGGAGGCCAATGATAGAAGGCCAATGATAGAAGATTATGTATTAGAGAGTATGGTGTTAAAAAGACCAGAAAGGTAGGAGAGGGCTAGGTGAGGAGGACTTTTAAATGCCAAACAGGACAAAAGTATTACAAATAAAAAAAGTATTTGCTCCTAGAGACCATCTGCAACTACTGGAGTTAATTGATCAGACTTGTAGATTTAGGAAAGGTTGGGGTAAAATAGGAGATTTGAGAATTATCTGCATAGGGTTGGTAATTAATTCTATGAGAGCTGATGAGATCACCAAATGAAGTAGTATTGGAGAAGAAATCACAGGTTAGAACTCTGTGGGACACTTGATAGAGGGAAGAGAATCCAGAAAAGAGACAGAGGAGAGGTCAGTGAGGTAGGAGGAGAACCAAGAAGGGGGGAAGAGATGTCCTGAAAATTTAGAGAGAAGAGAGTATTAAGGAGGAGAGAGAGAATGACAATGTCAAAGGTTGCAGAGAGATCAAAGAGAATGAGGATGAAGGAAAAACCACCAGAGTTGGCTACTAAGAGATCACTGGTAACTGAGGAGAGTAGTTTTAGTGGATTACACTGATTTAAGGGTTTAAGGGATTAAGAAAAAGGAAGAGGGAGAATGAAGGGGCTTTTCTAAGGACATGGAAGGTGCAAGCAGAAAACCAAGTTGGGAGAACCACAAAAGCATGGTTAGAGACTATAGAGGGTCAAAAGACATGGGTGACCTGGGCATTCTTCTAAAAATGGAGATTCTGCCATTCTCCAATCAATAAATGGTCAAAGGATATGAACAGACAATTTTCAGAGGATGAAATTAAAACTATTTATAGTCATATGAAAAGGTACTCCAAATCACTGTTGATCAGAGAAATGCAAATCAAGACAACCCTGAGGTACCACTTCACACCTGTCAGATTGGCTAAAATGACAGGAAAAGTTAATGATGAATGTTGGAGGGGTTGTGGGAGGGCTGGGACACTGATGCATTGTTGGTGGAGCTGTGAACGGATACAGCCATTCTGGAGAACAATTTGGAGCTATGCTCAAAAAGTTATCAAACTGTGCATACCCTTTGACCCAGCAGCATTTCTATTGGGCTTATATCCCAAAGAAATCATAAAGAAAGGAAAAGGCCCCACATGTGCAAGAATGTTTGTGGCAGCCCTTTTTGTAGTGGCTAGAAACTGGAAATTGAATAGATGCCCTTCAATTGGAGAATGGCTGAATAAATTATGGTATATGAACATTATGGAATATTATTGTTCTGTAAGAAATGACCAGCAAGATGATTTCAGAGAGGCCTGGAGAGACTTACATGAACTGATGCTGAGTGAAATGAGCAGAACCAGGAGATCATTATATACGGCAACAACAGTACTATATGACAATTAATTCTGATGGACATGGCTCTCTTCAACAATGATATGTTTCAAACCACCTGCAATTGTTCACTGAAGAAAGCCATATACACCCAGAGAGAGGGATGCGAAATGTGGACCACAACATAACATTCTCATACTCCTTGATTGATGTTTGCTTACATTGTGTTTCCTTTATCTGATATATCGTTTGTGTAGATAAGATTTTTCTTGCACAACAATGATAAGTTTGGAAATATGTATACATATATTCGATTTGCCAATATTTTAACATAATTAACATGTAGTGGATATCCTGCCATCTAGGGAAGGGGTGGGGAAGTTGGGGGGAAAAATTTGTAATGGAAAGCTATGTAAGAGTTATTGTTGAAGAATTACCCACACATATGTTATGCAAATAAAATAAAATTTAAAAAAAAATGGAGATTCTGGGAGGAAACAGACAATCACAGAGACCCCAGGAGGTGTGGGATACTTCCAAAATGAGTTGAGTGAATTTCCAGAAAGAAATGGGCCTAGAATGGCCCAGAAGAACATAAAGACATGGTCATATGTTTTGGGTCTGTGAAACCTGTGTTTTACGAGGATTATTTTGGCAGCTGTGTGGAGAGATTAAGGAGTAAAGGAGGCAGGGAGAACAACGGAGAGGCTACTGCAATAGTACAGGTGATGTATGATGAGGGGCTCACATTAGGAAAGTGGGCAACTGAGTGGAGAGAAGGAGATGGATGAGAGAGATGTTAGGTAGTCTGAATAGACAGGACTTGGCAACAGATTGACCGTAGGGAGTGGTGAGGGAGAAGTCAAGAACAGTTCTTAGGGTACAAATTTGAGTCCTGGGGCTCTTTAGGGTCCTGGGGGAAATGCTAGGGCCTTCGGAGATGTGGGAGGGAAGGAGAATTCCTTTTTCAATATGTTGACTCTAGAGTGAGTTATTCTCTAACCAGGATTCCTTCTTGTTCTTAGACTTGATTTGAGCTGTTCTAGGCAATAATACCAACATAAGAGAACAGGCTGTCCACTTGGTAACAAGCAAGATCCCAGAACCCCAGAATCCAAGAGAGCTGGAAAAGATGTCAGAGGACATCTAGCCCAACCCATACCAGATGGAGAGTCCCCCTAAAATAAGTTTCCAGTCTTTGTTGGTTACTTCACAAAACAGCCCATCCTACCTCTGAACCCCTTTATTGTTGCTTTCTGAGGTCAAGCAGAAAAAGGGAGTTTCCATTATATCAGGCCTTTACATACTCCAAGACAGACCTCACACCACCTCTTCTTTAGGCTAAATATGCCCAGTTCCTTTAACTAATCTTCAAAGGATAATTTGTTGAGTGTCTCATTTAGTAAGTATGGTGTAAGAGAAAGAAGGCTGGAATTAATAGAAAAAAAAATGTATTACAATGGAAAGAGCCCTGCTGTGGAGACAAAAAACCTAATTTGACTTCTGATATCCCCCGTGTAAGTCACCATCTCCCTGGGCGTCCGTTTTTCCACCTTTAAAAGGAAAGGACTAGATTTCATTTCTTACCAGATGCCCATCCAAGTACCTACTCTTCAGCTTTTCAGCTTCTTTCCCCCACTAGAACATAAGCTCCTTGAGGGCAGGAACTGCCTTTCTTTTTTATTCATATAAGTATCCTCAAAGCTTAGTGCCTGGTTCAGAAGAGCTTTTGTTTGTTGATGTGGCTTGACATAACTGAACTAAAAATGTTAATCTAATGCTTAACATGTTGCCACAAAAATATAGAAGTAATACACTGTGTGTGTTTAAACAAATTTTCCATTTAACCAGAAGGGGAAACCCAGAGGTCAGATGGACAACTTGAGCAACCCAACTCTGCCAGAGGCACCCACATATAGTTGATATTTAAGTCCTAGTGGGAGGAGTTGGGGAAAGAAATTAAGCCACACCAGCTCATAAATAGTAGTTTTAAATAGGTCAGTATGTCTGTGTCGCCATCTCACATGTATGTGATCCTTAGTCCAAGTGGACTTAAAAATGACTCTCTGTGCCTTAGTTTGACCACTTGGGGCCAGTGAGGCTGGTGCCAACTTCTGTAATTACTGTTTGCCAAGTGCTTTGAGATCTCCAAGATTAAAGGTAGCTCAAGAGGCAAAGCAGCTTGGGGTGATTGCTGCAGCTGCTGTTGACCTCATGTGGTCATTCTCATGGTTTCCTGAGCTGATGGAAAAGGAGGCTGAGATAGTATCCTGAAAAGGGGCCTCTAAGAGCCCTCCAGCAGCACTCTCACATCCAAGCAGAGAAATTTCACAGAGAATAAACAGACTCCTGCATCATGCTCAGGAGAGCTCCTGGGGGACTAATTAAGAGAAACCCATATGCTACTTTCTGTTCGACATGGGGGCTATGGGACTGAGCTTGCATTGCTCAGCAAATCTCTAAAGTTTTCTGAGAATTCTGCATTTCATTTGCGGAATCCTGAAAAGCCAAAACAGCAGGAGAAAATGCTGGTAGCACCATTAAAGGTTCCCATATTGTATCACTTATAAACACATTCATAAGAATCCCAATGAATTCCAAATGCCTAATTCCCAGGAGTTTATCCAGAATGCATCCCACTGGAAGCTGGTAGGTCAAGCTCCAGTGACAAGGACAAGGCAATAAGGATTGATCTGTTTCTCAAGGTAAACCAAGGAGTAAGTGAGCAGACAGGTAAGCAGCATGCATTAGGCTATACCAAGTAAGGAAGATTTGGATTCAAGCTTTGTCTCTTGTACATATTGACTATGTGATCCCCTTCACATAACCCCTTGGAGCTCCTAAGGTATGAATAATTTAGAAGTTTCTCAACCTTCAGTGAGGATCACTTGGACTTACCTATATCAATGATGTGAGAGGTTTAGAAAAACAAAAACCAGGGCCAAAGCAAGAAAGCCTTAGTGAAGGCCTATTTTACCCAGGACTAAGTACTGTGCTGGAGAGTACAAAAGGAAAAATGAATAAAGCACCTACTTTCAAGAGTATTATTCTTCTGGGTTGGAACAATATATATTTGGATAAATACATGTTTTTCTTTTGGAAAGGAAAAGTAACTACAAAAGGAATTAGGAAATGATGAAATGAAAAAGTATTTACAAAGAGGTTAAATGCTGGGAATCTAAGAAAAGTGAAGACAGTCCCTACCCTAAAGGAGTTTACATTCTAATAGAAAGGGACAACTAAGGTGATCTAGGGGCAGGTAAGTTCAATTTTGTACATGTTGAATTCAAAGTGTCTGTGGGACATTTAGGTAGAGATGTTCTGTAGACATATGGCTGAACTGAGATGGGACTAGACTTCAAGAAAGTGAGAAAGTAAATAAGTAGACATGAGAAGCATCTGCAGAGAGATTATAAGAATTCAAGCCTCAGTATTCAGAAATAAATGCTTTTCTTCAAATCCTGTCAACTTTGACCATTCCTAAAGCATGCTTGGAAAACTGTGTTCCGTTCTAGGGATTACAATTTTTGGAAAGGCACTGGTAAACTAGAGGGCTTGCTGAGGAAGACTTGATTAGTGAAGGGTCTCCACTCTATACTACATGAGGATCAGTGGAAGGAACTGGGAATGTTTAGCTTGGAGAAGATTCAGTATGGTTGGGCATGTGGAGTGGGATCGAGGAACATGGTCTTCAAACATTTGAAGTGCTATCAGAAGAAAAAGAATTAAAGCTTGTTTTCTTACCTCCTTTCAGGACAGAACCAGGAACAAAGGGTGAACTTGCAAAGAAGCAAATTTAAGATTGATTTCAAGAGAAATGGGCTATCTTAAAAGGTAGAGTCCAGAAGCTTTCCTTGAACATTGTAACAGAGAAACTAGATTGCTTGTTGGGCAAATTGGGGGCATTCTTATTTATATGTGGGCTAGACTAGATGGTCTCTTGAGATCTTTACCAATTTTTATGGTTATTCCTTGAGAAAATATTTGCCCAGTGTTTCTGGACTGGGTGCAAATATAAAGAGTGCCTTTTTTTAGTTTGCTCTTAAGCTAAAGTTTGCAGTTGTTGGTGAAGTTAATCATGATTATTGTCCAATAAGACCCTCATTTATAATAGGAAAAGACTAAAGGGTCTTGGGGAAAAATTAAGACTTTTTCTCCTTGTCCTCAGAGGGCAACATGAGCAGCAGTAAATGGAAGACTTGATTTTTGAATAAATTTTTAATAGAATTGTCCTAAAATATAATGAGGAAGTGGTTTATTTCCCTTCATGCAAAGGCTGGATGACCATTTGTGTGGCATGTTTTAGATATGAGCTGGATTAGGCGGCCTTCCAACTTGGAGTTTTTGTGATTCTGTAACTTACTGGAATGTGGACAACAAGTCCCAACATACCTCAGGGATCAAAAAGTTGGCAAAGAATCAAGAATTACCAAAACCTTCATCTGATTTCTTCTACTCAAACCCCATCAGATACCTGTTTTTTTTTTTTTTTTCTCTAGACATATCAGCTATTATAGGTCAAACTGGTGGGTTAAAACACAATGCCAATCAGAACTATATGGCAACTTAAACATCAAAGTGTAATGCTCAGCTTTGGCCAACTGTTTCATATGGGTACAATTTTCATTGATAAGGTAGGTATTGTTGAGAGCACTGACTGAGAAAAGGTAAGAGTTCTGAACTTAGAGTCAAAGAAGACTAGAGTTCAAATCCAGCTTCAGGTCTGGGTTAATTTGGACTCTGAGCATGACACTAAACTTTGGTCTCTCTTTTTTTAATCAGTAAAAGAGAGATAATGCTACCCATTTCCCATGGTCACTGTGGGGATCGAATCAGATGTTTGTAAAATGTTTTGCAAATCTGTTAAGTTATATATTAGCTACTTTTAAGAGAAATCAAAACTATAACTAATAGGAAAGAAGGGACAAAGTTATCCTTATGTGCACATATGCTTATTTAGGAGATTGAGTAGAATCAGAAAGGAAACAAATTGGGATGACTAATAACAATCAAATAGGAAGAGACAAAATAAATCCACAATTAGCATTTCTATACAGTACTAGCAAAAATCAAAGTAATCCTGTCACAATATATTTGTGTCTATATAAAGATAACTAACCATAAGACATTCCAAAACATATATAACTGGAGAGATTGATTCATATTTGGGCCATACCAATGTTAGAAAATTGATGCTAAACTTTAAATTTGGTACCATACCAATCAAAACATGGAAACAAATTTACACCAGACCTCAATCTATAGAAATTCCCAACATCTTCAAAGCAATTTAGTACTGGTTAAACTCGGTAAAGAGAGTCTATAAATGGCTCAGTGCAAGACCTTTCCCATTACTTTGAAAATTACTCAAAGCCCTTTTTATTTGCCAGGAGATTGGTGACATCATCATTCTACAACCAGGAGCAGCAAAGCAAGGTGTTTAGGAAGAACAAGTATGGATTCAGTGGGACAAGTGGAGCTGCAGAGCTAAATTGCAGTGCTGGTTCCAACACCAACCACGTGGCTGTGGGCAGCTATTTGGCAGGAGGCAGTGGCACTGTGTTATTAGAAACTTCAGCTTGATGATGGTTTAAGGGCTTGGCTGAGATCTTTGAAAGGGAAAGATACTTACAATGAAAACTATACCAACACTCTAGATTGAGAAGAGGGGGGGAAATGGCAGGAATCCATTTTGTAAACATTTGAAAATAATAGTGTTGAAAGGAAAACAATATTGTCACCTGGGCAATCTGGAGTGAGCCATCTTTCTCTGCTTCATCCATGGGGATGGGTTGGACTGGATGATTTATAAGGTTCCTTCTATCTCTAAATGCTGTAGTCCTAAAATTTTAAAACATCTGTGAGCCTGTTTCATCTTACAAATGGGAATACTATCATAGGGTCCTGAGGAAACTTTCTAAATGCAAATATGTGTGTATATACACACACATACATTTTATACACATATAACAACCCTTAGGGTTTTATTTTTCCTTACAATTTAAAATTTTCTTCCTCCCATTCCTCTCCAAAGGAAAAACCTTGCTGAATCCTGTATCAATGAAAGCCTAAATAACAGTAGCTCTTCACATACATTCTCATTTGATCCTCACAACCACTTTCTGAAGTGGGCTGTACAGGTATATAATTTTACACATGAGGAAAGTGGGACTGAGAGGTGACTTGTTCATGGCCATACAACTCGTTAGATAGAATTCAAGCCCTGGTCTCTCTTAATGCCAAGTATGGCCTTCTTTCTACTACACTGTAAGAAATACACATTATAAGTTAAACTTAAAATATAAGGAATGACAGCAATCAGGTTGGGGGATCTAGCTTTCATATCTAGATAACAATTTCTCTAACACTATGATTTAGAGCAAAGGTTCTAAACCTGGGCTCTGCAAACTTCTTAAAAATAATTTGCTCTTATTCAAAACGAGTTTGCTTTATGACACTTTATGCATTTAAAACATACTGAGGCGGCTATACAGGACTGACAAAGAGGGTCCAGGATACAAGGAAGTTGAAGAGTCCCTGATTTACAGTTAAATTAGTTTTTCTGTAATACTTTCAGAGCACAAGAATAATCAGCAGAATCTGACTTGGTTCTTATTGCAATCCAGGCATTTATTCAACACCTTAAAGTGTGCTAAGTGCTTTACTTGAATCTTGGGATACTTGAAACCTGGGAAGCAGGTGCTAGTATTATTCCCATTTTACTGATGAATAATCTCAGATAGTATTTGAGGCCTTGCTTCCTAGGAGCTTAATGGGATTTGAGACTACAGTAAGCACAAAATGTACAAAGTAAAGTAAATAAATAGGGGGAAAATGGCAGTGGGGTGGGAGGTACTGATTTGTAACTGGGGGAATCAGGCTAAGAGATGGAGAAAAAGGGTGCATTCCAATTTGAGAGAGAGCTTACACAAAAAGCTTGGAGACAAGATAGAACGTCATGTATAGGGAACAGTTGTGCTATACAATGAACTGAACTAGTAACTTATTAGAAGCCTGGAATAGTAGGTTAGAGCTCAATTGTGAAGGTTTTAAAAAGAAAAGCCTGAGGCATTTATTGTATTTAATCTTTTTTAAGGCAAGGGGGGGCTTATCTTATGGTGTTGAGGGCTATAAGGCTACAAGGATAACTACTCAGGCTCAATATAATTGACATAGCTTTTATAAGATTTCTTTGTAAAGGTTTCATTTGTACCCTGGGTCTGGTATCATGGAAACATTTTGGTTTCCATGGAAAATTTTCTACATACTCAGAGGTGGGTGTTTGTAGTTCTCCTAAGCAGTTCACATTAAATAAAAATGACTTTTAAAAATACATCAACTTGAGAATTTTCAATATCAAATATGGAATTTTCCTTTAAGAATGAACTGGGTAATTATTCTTTCCTATGCACCTATCATCTAGTGAAGTCAAAGAGGAAATGAAATTTGCTTTCACCTAAGAAGTAAAAACTCTGCCTGACTATGTTGTACTGAAATTCTGGCAGTCTAGTGCAGGGCTTAAAACTTTTTCCACTCGATTTTCACTCAAGAAATTTTTATGAGACCCTGAGAAAATAAATATATAAAATAAATATACAAACAAAACATTTACTAATAATCAATTTTGCACCCTCTACATTCAATTAGGTGGCTCCCTTTGGGGTCTTGAACAATAGTTTGAGCAGATGGGGTTTAGGAGACAGGTCAGTCAAAGCATGAGAAAAAATCTGGATTAGTCTTAGAGCAGGGAACTTAACCTCTAAATGCCCCAGACACTCCTTAATACAGAAAAGTTAGATAAGTCTTTTTCACATGGGCACAGGGTTCCTCACAGATAAAAATCACTGGTTCAACAATGAAAAAAAGGGAGCAGATTGTAAGGTTCCTACTAGCTCTAAACACTGTGGTTCTAAAATTTCAAAGTCCCCAAGTCACTTTATACATTTTTGAAGAGCAAGAGAAGAATGTGGCACTCAAGCAAATATACCTTTTGCCCCAAAGGTAAAACATTCAGAGCATGCTAAGAGTTAATTACAATCCACTGCAGCTTCTGGTTAACTTTCCTGGACACCAAAAGTTTGGTGAGACCAATTAACAAGCATTTAATAGATTACTGCTATGTACCAGGGGTACACAAAGACAAAAACCCCTTTACTCAGTTATCTTTACAGACTGATTTACTTATTCTCAGAATTTGAATTCTGCTTCTTGTTCCATAGCACAAGTTGAATTTGAATGTTTTTCCTTGGCTGCCTTGATAAAGGGGGAAAAAGGGTCTTCAATTCCACTCTGCAGGAGATATCAAACCTTAGTCATAGCCAAGAGCCTGAGCTTACTGTTTTTTTTTTTTTTCTTAACAGATTTTCAAAAGCACCATTGGTGTAATTGTAATTCACTATCAAACTGAACAATGCTATCCAAGTGAGTATTCCATTCTGTTGGTTTAGCTGGTTATACAGTGAGGCACTCAAAACCAAGGTCACAGTTTTATTCCTGTTATCCCCTCTGGTGTCTTCCCAAACAAACAAACAAAAAAACCTGATAAAAATTACTTGAATTTCGAGCTTATTGAAATTGGGGCTATTTTTGCTTTTGCATCTCCAATAGTTTAGCATAATGGCCATAGTAGGCATTGAATAATCAGTGTTTAATTGCCATCCTAAAGACATGAGAGAAATTGGGTCGTGGCAAACTATATTCACTTAGTGAAAGACTCAGCAGCCTCATGAAGGCAGATCAGAAACCTCATCTTACTGTCTGAAATGGCTATTTTTACAGTGAGTTCTAAATAGACATATGGGTGCACAGTATTAATACTCCATACACTTAATTTGTATAGAATCCTTTAGTGTTCAATAAAAATTTCAGGGCGCCCAACTGTAAATCCTTCTTTGAATTAGTGCATCACCCCAAAGGGGCAGAATATTTTGCAAATATTAACATTTGGCCGAGTATTACAATTCATCTGGATTAAAAAAATACACCCCCCCTCCCCTACTTTGCCCATGTCCCACAAAGGTTTTCTTTCATTTACAAATGTGCAGTTTCTCAATCTCTTGGCATCCAAGTTTGTACAGAACTGTCCTCAATTTACGACCAAACCTACAAAGCTCAACTTAGTATGAAACACAAGTGTTTCTATATAATTCTCATCTGAAAGTTGAAACACATTGGAAATCTGAAAGGGTCTTCCCCAGATGCTCCTTTCATCTGGAAACTATCAGAGACATTCCGGTTCCAAAGACAAGAGGTCACTGTCTCTTTCCATTTTCTCATTAGGTGCATCACCCATTTGGGATGGAGGCAGATGATCAATCTCCATTACAATAGCATTCACCCAAGCGGGGGCCGGGGTTGGAGGCACCCAGGATAGGCTCAGCCCCGCATTCCCGCGGCTGAGAACCTGCCCTCCCTACCCCCACAGCAGTTCCCAGCGGTGGCATTTCCGGCCAAAAGGGACAGCCTGCACCCTAGGGTGGAATGGGTAGGCAGATGTCTCAACCTCCACTGCAAGACTTCAGGATTCCCATTTAACTCTTTCTTTTGGAACAGACCAGCCAGTAGCCTCTTCCAGACGCTGACGGGGTGGGAAGACACTAGAGGGTAAATCGGCTGGCGTCCACACAGAGGCGGCTCGACTCACATCCCACTCCAGTGCGAGGGCCCTTCCTCTTCTATTGTTCACGCCGATCCCGGAGGGGCGAGGGCGGGCACCTCCCCTCCCCTACTAGATAGGACGTGGGGCTAGGCCCAAGGGCTCAGACACCCGCCTAGGGGGCACGCAGCTGCCCCCCCCCAAGCTCTCCGGCCTTAGAAAAGTGAGCGCAGAGGGGGAGGCGCGAGACCTATGCCTCACTGCTGGGGGTGGGGTGGGGTGGCTTCGGCACGTGCTTGAGCACATCCTGCCCAGCTCCTCTTCTTCCCACGCCGGCCAGCCCCCCCTCCCCCCCCGGGAACCCCTCCTCTCCTCGGTGGCTGTCGCTCCCCTCCCCTCTGCCTCCACAAAATGGCGCCCGCACTGCCCAGCACTACAAAATGGCGCCCGGTGGGGCGGGCGCAGGCAAGCTCCGGCAAGCTTCGGCTTCTGTGGCTCAGCTCCTCTGTGTAGGGCCCAGTACCCGACCGGTGCCGCAGCCTGGGGTCGCCGCTCCCCAACGTCCGTGTCCGTCGGCCACGCCTCGGCCCAGTGCCAGAGGGGGCCAAAGTCCGAGCAAGCGGCGACTTGTCGCGCAGTGCTCGTAGCTAGAGGGAGTGAGAAAAGGCCGCACGGCGAGTGGGGTTCACGGCGGAGGCGATGACTGCGTGGCTCTACCCAGGCTTTGGGTGTCCCTTGATCTGACTCTTGCTTTCCAGAAACTTCTCTGAGAAACTCAGCAAAAAAACAAAACAAAACCAAAAAAAAAAAAAAATTTAAACCTAGTGGTCCAAGCCGCGCCTAGCTGCGCGTGCGCGAGGGGCTAGGGGGAGGGGAAGACGGGTGGAGGTGGGGATTCTCTCCACCACTTCTCCCAGGGCCAAGAGAACTTTCCCCTTCCCCCACTTTTTTTTGGGGGGGGGGTGTGTGTGTGTGTGCGTGTACGCCGCATAGCCGCGCAGTCGCAGTGCGGACATTCCTAGATCGAAGTCGAGGGGGTGGGGGGAAGGGCGCGCCTGCGCCTTGGGGCCACCGCGGTTTTTCCTAGCACTTCAGCGGCGACGGCGGCAGCTGCGGCAGCAGATCCTTCTTCTCCTGGTCCTCCTCGCAGTTCTCCGGCTGCTTTTCCGCCTACGTCGGTTCCAAGTGCTTATAGCTTCCATAATGCTGCGGCCTGCGCGGCCCTTGTGTCTACGTCTTCGTCTGGACTGGATGTGGACGCTCAGAGTTGGGTGGGGGTGGGGGTGTCGAGCCGGATCCGCACCCGGGAGAGTCAGTGAGGCGGAGACGGAGGCTCGGTGGGCGTTAGACGGCGAAATGGGGCCGCGGTTACCATGACAACGGCCGTTGGAGCTCCCCCCCCTCCCGGCTCCCGGGCTGCATTCTCTACCGCCTCCCCTCCCTCTTCTTCTCAGCCGCGCCTCGGGAATGTAGTGGAAGCGACTTGTGACATTAAAAACAAAACCAAAAACAAAACCCAACCCAAAACGAAAGCACCGCCACCCGACCCGAGAACCTTAACCTTCCTCGACCTTGGCTTTTGCACCCGCGCCCCCAAGTGCACACTGGGCCCCGGAGGGGAAGCCGGCTCCGCCTGACCTTCCCTCCCCCCCTCTGCAGCTGCTTCACAAAGAAGGGTTGGCATTGGGCGTGCGCCCTTGCAGGTGGTCCTCCCGACGCACCCGGAGCTATTAACACCGTCATCTTCCCCCCTCCCCCCAAACAAGCAGCCCACCCCAGAAAACTAGGACTTGGTTCTGGAAGGAAGCAAAAATCATCATTCCTAAAAGCTTGACACGTCATTTCCAATTCGGTATTTTGTGAGGCTGTTGGTCATGACCTTTCCCTGTAGTGTCCTGGCGGGTGCTAGCAGGCCCACAGGAGGGGTGTGTATGTGTGTGTGTGTGTGTGTGTGTGTGTGTGTACGTGTGTACGCGTGCAGGCACAGACTATGCTGAGGTCATCTTAGGTCATCCTACGGGCCTTAGTCATTCTGTAGCCGCTAAAGAGGAGGGGGACTTTTCCTACTGGTGGGAATTCTGGTTAGCTGTACCAGATCCTTGTAAGGAGCTTGGTTCGTAAAAGGAAGTTTGAAGCACTAAGAAGCAACATTCTTCTCTGTTAATATGGCTAGAATTGAGGCTTCTGGTGTAATGATGCAAGGTTCACCGTCTGAAGTATTTCTGTCGTGAACTAGTAGTGCAGAAACTATAGTTTAAGGGGTCTCTGCCAAATTGCAACTGGAATAAAGTTGACCAGAGAGGGAGAATTCTTAGAACGCTACTTGGCAAATATCCTTAAGTTGGAAGCTTTTACACGATTGTTTACCAGTGTTAATGTCTGAAAACTAGATTTCTGTAGGAAGTTTAGTGCATTGATGTCTAAAACCACAAAGAGGAAAAAAAAATGGTTTTAAAAGTCGTGTTGTGTCGAAGCAGAGCCACAAAGTATTTTTTTTTCAATGTGGAATTTGTGAATCAAGGGTTATGATCTTCCTGAATTTTCTTTTCTTTTTAAACTCAAGTAGGTTTTGAGGCTGGGGAAAATAACAAAGAAATTTTCCAGGGAATAGATAGTAAGGATAAAGAAAGCTTTTTTTTTTTTTTTTTTTTTTTTTAATAAATTCTGGAATTTAGGCTTTTCGGCAGGTTTGGTTTTTTCCTTTTTCTGAAGAAAAAGTCATTTCGACGGTAATTCGGTATTTTTTAAATGAAATGTGGGTACTCTCTTAAGTCACTCTTTTCTTAATTTTGGAGTATTTTTTGAAAGTCATATTCTAAATGTGTCTTTTTACATCTATATATATTTAATATTTTAGCCACAGATACTGGAATTGAATTTTTCTTAGGCATAAAATAAAATGTTATTGTCTAATTCAAAAGTGCTTCCTGTTCTATCTGGTTTCTAAATAGAGGCAGGGTGATTTTCTTTTATGTATGAAAGGTTCCAGGTTTCTAACAGTGGAATATTACAAACGTTGGTAATACTATATCAACCTGACCATTGACTACCATTAAATGGTTCTTTTTTTTTTTAATTATCAAAAACTGGAGGATTGTTAATGAAATTTATTCAGAGTTTTTTTGCCTGTGTTTTCCAGTGCCTAATATAGTGCACTGGAATGGTATTAACTTATTGAATGCTTCTTGAATTGAAATGTTGAGCCTTTAAGTTCTTGCTTTCAGAGGGAATGCTGTTGACAAAATAACCATTTTTGTGCTTAAATTCTTAACCTTCAGGTTTTTGCTGGACCTGTGATCATAAAAGTCACAAAGGTGCTTTACATATTTGGTTTCTGGGTCAATTAAATATCTGTAGGTCTTAGCCAGGTTACTTTTATGTTGCATTTTATTTAGGATAAATACTATTGAGATTCCATTATATTCAATGAGATTCATTTCTCTAAATTCATAGGTAATCATTAAATAATACATTTTGTTTACTTTTGCAGTAGTTTTAAGAGTTTATTTCAGCCTCTTTAGACCATGAGGGGATAAGGCCTCAATATGATACAATATTGTGAGGATCTTTGCTGCAAAGGTTAATTGTTAGGTGAGTTTTGGAGGTAGTATATTTCCCATTTTGGAATTCGTACTTGTCTTAGGTGAATTCTTCAAATGAGCTGCTCATTATCTTGTGCATTTGTGACTTAGTCAAATATATCACAGCCAATTTTTGAGAGGGTGAGAGAATTTGAACTGATTGCTGAAAGAATCTCCATCAAATGACTTCAAATATCAGTCATTAATACTGGAGATCAGCTACAATGGCATTATTTTCCAAAATGTAACGCACAGGTTATTTTAGTGGTCTGGAAAAATGCTAGAAGCATAAGAATTAATTAAAAAAATTTAAATCAGTTACTCTTTTTTTTTTTTTTTTCCCTTAAAGGAACTCCAATGTAATTTTCCAGCTTTCTTGGAAGGATGAATGGTTTAAATTAATTTACAAAATGGCTTCAGGGCATCTGTAGATCATCTGATGAAAAAAATCTTTCTAGGTATTAGAGAGAGATTTAGCAATTTATTTATAGATCAAAGGACCATAGATATGAGATTTAGAGCTGGAAGAGGAACCTTAGAGGAAATAATTTCTGCAACCCCATTTTATAGATGCAGAAACCGAAGATTAGAGTTGAGAGATTTGTCTAAGATTACATAGGTAGTAATTGGCAGATGCATCATTTGAACCCAGATTATTTAATATTATGCCATTGTGCATAATGCCACCTGGATCAGCCTTCTGTTATGAGTACTAATCTGTTGAATTAATGAAACTCTCATTTGAGTCCTTTGGAAAATGGCAGGAAGTCAAACATCTTTCTAAGCTCATAGCTTCTGATAGCTGACTTTATCTGCTTTTCTTAAATGAAGCTGCTTTATAAAAGATGTAGCAGAAGAAGGAAGAGTTTACAATTACCATTGATTTATGGCTACAAAGTGTTCTTACACAAATATGGAGAGTTCTCGTGCTTTATGCCTTGAGAGCTTTTTTTTTTTTTTTTTTTTTTTTTGATATGTGCCCTACTGTCTACAGTGGAGGGGGTGTTTCATCTGGCCCCTGACTGTGGTTCCTGGCTCTGATCTCTTGGAAGCAGGGTGATTCTGAGCAAATCACTGGACTTCTTTGTGACTTGGTTTTCATATCTATAAAATGGCAGTGGCAATAATGTAATATCCACCTCACAAAGTTGAGGAAAGAAAACATTAACCTTAAAGAGCTATGTAAATGGGATTGGATAATATTATTATGTCCGTAACATTTATATGGCATCATTAGTTTGGGAATTAAAAAAAAATGTATACTGTGAAAAAGATTAATTTCAGTAGGTTAGAGTAGGCAAGAAGTTCATTTATGAATGTGTCCTTATAGAAATGGGCAATGTTTGTATTCAATTCAACAAATCTATTTAACTCTTAGGACTTAGGTACATTACCAAGACAAAATGAACATGATCTTTGCTCTCAAAGACCCTTAATTCTATTGGGGATGGTTATAATAGATGTTGATCATAAAAACAATATACTTTTGAGGAGAAAGAGAGTACAACAACTAGGAAGGAGAAAACTGAATCGAACCTTGAAATTTTCAGAGGTGGAGTTGAGGAGGGACTCTTTAAATGTCTGATCACTATTCTGTACCTTTGCTTAGGATGAAGGTATTGATTGTACCTTCTGGAATAACTAATGTAGCATATCGTTCAAATCAGGAGTGGGATGCCCAGATGCTTTTACCAACTGTGCTTCCATATGCATGAGTGAATCTTCTGAGCATGCTCAGAATCCTAAAGCTAGTAAGCATTCAGTGGGAAAAGAGCTGATTAACAAGAATTTTAGAGATTTCCTTTTGCAAGTGGCTGTTTTAATGTCACTTTCCTAATCATGCACAGTGCTCAAATGAAGAAATATACTTCACTGTCCATTTATTTTACATGAAAGAGATCACACATCCTTTTTTTTTCCTGACCTTTTTTTGTTTTAAAGACATCCAATTATTCTTTAGGATGAATACTATATTGTCAGAGATAAACAAAAAACATGTTATCTATTTTTTTTAAGGTTAATTCTTTTAAAGAATTCTGCTCTTGTTACAAGTCTTAGGAAAGAGAAGAGACTTGGCCAATTTCTCCTGAAACTTTGCCAGTAGTCAGGAATGAATAAACACTTGGTTTGGGGCTTTGCAGTAGTTTTAAAGCATTTTTAAAGTTGTGAAAGCTATCACAACAAGAAAGGTCAGCCCCAAATTACAGGGCCTGATTGTATGCTTCATATTTCAGTCATCCCTGCACACTGATTTGAATTGAATTTTTGATAATGAAAGTGTTTAGACATATAAGCATGCATATACTTTGCTTTTACTTTATATTTCAATTAATTGCATTTGTTTTTAGTGAGATTAAAGATGTTTTTGTTCTCTCTCTACTATTTCCCAAAGTTTAATCAAAAGTTGTATTACCCAGTAGATATAAACCATTTTCACATACACAAAAATGCTGTGATTAGCTGCAATTTTTATTGAAAACTTGCTTCTTACATCATCTTATTTATCCCCAGTATCCCTCCCTTTCCCAGAGAACCATCTCAAATGACAAAGAGTATTTTTAAAAGGGAGTTGATGGGGGAGCACAATTGACTGATCCATGGGAAAAGTCTGGAAAATGTGCAATGTGTTACATATGTGGACTTCCCACCTCCATGAAAAATATGTTGGAGGTGCCCCCTTGTATCAATTCATTTGGGTCCTGCTTGATTCTTATGATTTTGTTACACTCACTTTTGATTTTTTGACATGTTTTTTCCATTTACATTATGGTAATCATTATATATATTGTTTTCTTGGCTCAATATCAGTCTGCATCAGTTCATATACCTCTTTCCATGCTTTTCTATAATTCAAGACAAACATCATTTCTTATAGTACAGTAATATTCCATTACATTTATATACCACAATTTATTTAGCTGTTCCCTGGTAGATGGGTATCTGCTTTGTTTCTAATTTTTTTTTTTTTTTTTTGCTACCATAAAACCTGTGCAGCATTAACTTTTTAAAAGAAACATTTGTAGTTTTCTCTTGAATTGTAAGTTTTGGTCAAATACCAGCATAATGTAAGGTAGAATTTTTCTCTCCAGTAAATTTCTTTAATTTAGATTAAGCGGCTTATTTTCTATCAAAGGGGCACCTTTTTGTTCTCAGAAACAGTAAGCTATTGTTTTACCCAGTCCAATAACATGAAAATACATCTGTTTAGACTCATATCCTTTGACAACATAAGCTGAGAATTATTTCAATAATCCTAAATTGAGAAACATGTAGATTTGGGTTTTTAAAATGAACATTTTGTTTCTATAGCTATTTTTAGAGTATACTGAAAAGATTTTTCTGATAAGGATACCAGTTTGTTTGAGTAATAACTGAGGTTTCAAAAAGTTTTATTTTAAATTTAAACCATTAAACAAATTTCTTTTGATTGATGAACTTTTATTTATACCAAAGGTGGTTTGTTGTCCTCATTTGACCCTTGACTGTCTTTAATCCTCTGGATACTTTCCATTCATTTTCAAACTGGCTGTTTAAACCCTTCTACCACTTAAACTAAAGAATAGGATAATTAATATTTGTAATTTCAAATGAAGTTTTAGCAAGTTTCTTTTGTGTACTTTTACAGGAATGGATTCTTTCCAGAAAACCTTTAGCCTATTCTCTGAGTATTGGTTTCTCTTTGTTATAAATAAGATGTTTTTTATTTCATTGTGTTCTTATTCTTGTATCCTCAGGAAAGTAAATAGCTTTTAATTTTTTTCCCTAAGCATTCTTTTGTATCTCTATTCTAAATTCATGGAGGGATACAAAATATAATTTATCATTATTGTATTATTGTGCTTTCTGTTAACTGATAGGAAGGAGTTGAAAACTAGGTTTTTCCTCCCCCCTCCCCCCAGATCCTGGGTTTTCCTAAACCATTCGAAGAGATATATTTGTTGGCATAATTACATGTGCTATTTTCTGAACCTTGCCAGCTTCCATGTCACTGACTTAAAAAAAAAAAAAATCCCTATGTCTTAAGCAAAGTCTTGCTCTCCATGGTGTTGCTTTGGTCTTTCCAAGAGGTTACAGCTAATTTATAATCCATCATATTTTATGTAATTTGCATGTTTTCTTCAAATGTGTCCTGGCTTTTGATTGTTTGTTTTGAAACATGTTTCACTGGAAAAGTGTAGGACAGTTCAGTTTTATCAGCTGCCACTTCACATATTGTAGGCAAGTGGTGTCAAACTCAAAGAGAAACAGGAGCCACTAAATGTATATAAGAATCTCTGAGAGGCTGCATATGAACTTTGTTTTAAAATGCAATTATTAGCTGTTTTATTGTATTTTAATGTATTTTGTTACATCTATCCCAATTACAATTTAATCTCGTTAGGGCCCTGTAAACCTTTTGAACCTCGTGTTTGATAACTGTCCATTAGTTTCTCTAATAGTTTGCTGTTTTTCAGACTATTTGTTGAAAAGTTTTGGTACAGAAATGACTTGTATTTGTGCCACTCCTAAATCTCAAAGCAGGCTCTTCTCTGTTTTCTTACTATTTCTCAGGACCACATCTTCATAGTTCATTTACTGTCAGAAACTTGGTCTTTTGTGAGGACAATGAGATTGACCCTGAAGAGTGGCACTGTTTTAAATTTCTTCCCATTACATTAAGAATACATACTACTGCTGTGGTTTTTTGTTGTTGTTTGCAATCCCTAGACCTTTTTCTGTCCCTTCCTCTTACTGAAGTCCCTAAAATAAGCAGGGAAAAAATGCCTGTTAAAATAGAAAATGGAAACCACACACTTGGAAAACAGCACAGAAAATAAGCCTGTTAAATCAGCAGACCTACAATTTGGAGAATTTACAAGTAAATTGTCAAAATCCCAAATCCAACTTGATAGAAAAAAAAAAATCTAAGTTGGCCAGGTTGGTGCTTGAACTGGCTTATCGTGTACTGTAATTGTTGCTGTAGTGTGTTTGTTTCCTACAGTTTGCAAGTGTGTAATGTTGGGGCCTTGCTGAACCCTGGAAATGTCCTCAGTGATAGTGGAAAGAGATTAGGTCAGTGAATCTGATTTATGGAGACAAGTTTATTAAGTACAGTATAGAGTAAAGAAATTGATGGGATTGGATTATAGTTTGATGCTCTTACTGCTCCTTAATCATTAAGAAATTAATTTTTTTATGAAAACAGACTAAAGTATAAAATGCATTTGAAACTTGAGTTACTTATTAAAAAGTTTGAGGATCACATGACTAGAATACAAATGCTAAGTCTTATTAAGGGAAAATTTTCGCTATCAATGTTGATATTCTCTGTGAATATGAAAAATAAAAAGATTTCGGTGTGTGAGAATAAAATGTAATTTCTTAAAAAAAAATACAACCAAATGTTTGTTTTCCAAGGAATCTACCTAGTGTTTTTCTCTTTGAGGCCTTTTCATTCCGATTGTTCCCGGAATCACCAGCTCCCCCACTTAATCAAGGGAGTGACTGCAACGGGCTTAATGTGGTGTAAACTGCTCCCTTAGGATTTTGCCTTTTCCCTGAGCCGAGCCAGGTTCGGGCTTTAGGGCAACCCCCCTTTCCTTCTAAGTCCACTTTTAAAGGATTCCTGCTGAGAGGCTGATTCATCTCCCGCTTTGTCTCTTCCCCGAGGTTAAAATTATTGGCAAACCCTCGGCTCGGTGCAGCGTTCCTCACAGAACTGGCATAGAAACAGCACTGGGTTCTAAGATAGCAGCTACTGGGGAAATTCGGAGGGAGTCCAGATGCCCAGGCAGGGGACTTCGGGATGGGGGGATTGGCGACGCCACCAGCCAGAATAGCCATAGCTGGCACTCACAAAGCGCTTTGGGGTTTGCCCACGCTTCCGTGTGTCTCGTCCCCATTTCACAGATGAGGAAGCTAGGCCTGGGGGTGGGGGAGCAAGGACTTCCTTCCCCTAAGCTAGAAAGATGGTCCCCCACAGACTCTTTTTCTTTTTCCGTAGCTGTCGAGGGGCAGCGCAAGTTTTCAGGGAGAGACCGCGAGCTGCTCCGCCACTTCCAAAAGGGCCTCCCTCCCTCCGGGCCTAGGCTCGGAGGGGAAGAGGAACCTTAGCTGGCTCTGTAGTCGCGCGGCTGCGCATAGAAGGAGCGACTAGCTTCGGTGTCTGTCCCCTCCCTCCCTCCCGCCTCCCTGCGCCTGCGCATCTGACTGGAAGATTAGCGGAGCCGAGGCTTCACTGGGCGCGCACCCGCCGCAGAGAGCAGAAGAGCAGGCGGGCGGGCTGGCGCGCGCGTGCGCCAGTGAGAAGCGTCCGGACTCAGGCAGGCGGCGAGCTCCGCCGTCGACGCCGTCGGCGTGGGGCTTCGCCCCTCCTCCCGCTCCCCCTCCCCCTCCCCTTCCCCCTCCCCCTCCCCTGCCCTCCCTCCCACCCCCCGAAGCCTCCAGTGCGCATGCGCCGCCGCAGCGCGAGGGTCGGGTGCGAGTGTGTGGAGGAGCCAGAGCGGAGCGGGGAGTCCGGAGAGTCAGAACCTGGGGGAGAGGAATGGTGTCTGCACGGGGGGGAGCCGGAGGAGCCGCCGCCGCCGCCGCCGCTGTCGACGCCGCAGCCGCC